>JANHGB010054146.1:22780-39692 GCA_026283785.1 Coracopsis vasa
ACCATCAGCATAGCTCACAACCTCACAAGGGCACGCAAGCTCTTTCCCCGCGACAAGGGGGTGTCCGTGAAAGAGATCAGCAAAAGTAAAGGCTGCTTAAATTGCATAGTCCTGTTTCTGCTCACTGGCTGGGCAACAGCAGTCATGGTTGGTAGAGGAGGGAGACAAAGTGATCATGGAGATAAGACACAAGTACAACCCTCCTGGGCTGTTTGCCCTTTTCTCCTTCTTATGGCCAGTGCAATTCAACTCAGTCTAGAAGCTTCCCAGCCTTAGGCTGGTTGGGAATTCAAAATTTAGATAAATCAACTATAGCATCATTAAAATGGACAGGAATAATTTACTTACTGTTTTTCCTAATACAAGAACACAGGCACATCCAGTGAATTGATCTATCAGCAGGTTTCAGCGAAAGGAGTACTTCATTCACATGGTGTGTAATTATACCGCTGTCACAGTTGAAAAGGTGAAAAATATAAATGAGCTCATGAAAAAAAAAGGTGTTGAAACATTATTTCACACCATCTATACCCAATTAGCTCTTGAGCTCCATAGCCTTCATATTGCTTAAAGAAAACCCTGGGGAAAGGTACCAGTACATCCACCTTGCTCTGTTACCTTCTTCCAAGGATTCACTGTTAGCTGTTGGAGACGTGGTACTGGGGAAAATGACCCCACAGAGCACCTTCTGTAAATATTCAAGCTGGTGTGCTTGTCACCAGGAAAGAGATTAAGTAATTCTCCTATAATTATTAATGCAAATAAGCAAGGTAGGGTTTTCCATTTTACAATTCCTTTCCCAAGGACTATGCAAATCTAGTGCTGGAGCCTACATGAGTCCTGGTGTACTGCAGCTGACTGGGTGAGCACCAGGTGTTCGTAGTTGTGTAAATGCCTGAAGTACTGGGTTGTACTCTTAGTTGATTACTTGCAGTCTCCCTTTTTTCAAATCTAAAGTCTTTTAGATATACAGTTGTATTTTGTATCATTCAGTGGTTTGCTCCTTTAGCCTGTATGATTTATAAAAAGATAAATTCATCTTAATCACAAGAACGAAAATATTTATGCTTTTTTTATAAATCTTGGTTCAAAGCTGTTTTTCTTTATGCAATTATAAGATGAAAAACTGAGCCACTGCTATGAAATGCTGACATTAACTTTAACTACTGGCTTGTTTATAAGTGTTGCTATAATTAACTGATTCCATTTATCTGGTTACAGCTCACTTCATATAGGGATTTATGAGATTTCAAAGAAATCCAAGCCAAGCGATGCAAAAGGGGGACCTATATCCTTTCTGACTCTGATTTTTTGAGTACAAATAAATCAATACACTGTAAAAATATGTGGTCTTATTTGAGGCTCCATTTATTTCAAGGGTCAGAAAGGTTGTGAGATAGCTGAGACTGAAATCACAGGACACAATTCTCACCTTTACATTAACTCATTATAACTGTCCGTTTTTAAAGGAATGACTATTTAAATCACCTGTATAAATCATTTCACTTTTGTCTGCAGTCACTGATATCAATGAGAAAACTTGGAAATAGTCTGTATGTACGCTAAAAAGGTATTTAACCATGTTACTTCTGGTATCTCCTTCTGAAAACAGTCTGACATCTGTCAGCTTTTGAAGGTGCAGTTCTTAAGAGGAAAAGTATTTGCTTTCAAAGAGTTTCTGATATAAAGCAAAGGTTGACTGTGATGGTAGAAGAACACTACCTGCTTTTTACATACAGTGGTTTCCATCACCGGGCCCAAGAGCTGTCTTCACAAAGGCAGGTGCTGTTATCCATATTTTATGAATAAGGAAGCAGATATTGGGGATAAGGCAACTTACTGAGTCATACAGTGAAAGAGCCACCAAGCTAGGACTGAAGTCTGTGTCTCCCAAGTTCTCCATCCACACTAGAGCTTAGATATGGTCAGAAGACACATTTACTGCAAAACAAAAACCTAGTTGACTTGAAAATGCTTCATAACAACATGACAGTTTCTGGGGGAAAAAAGAGTTTATTTGAAAGGAGAAAAAAAGGTAAATGTTCAATAATATTGAATCAAGGCATTCCAATATTTGCATAAATTTGAGTTCTTCTTTCCTTATTTTTGTTTTGAGTTTCTTTTTTATTTTCTTTTTAAAGTATCGTTAAGTGCATGCTACGTATAATGTTATAATTAAAAGAAAAAGAAATGTAAATGCTTTAATTGATTTGAAAAGAATTCCTCTTTCATATTCTTCTCAGTTCTGAAATTTGAAGATTCAGTCCAAACCAGTATGGAAAAAAAATCCAAACAAAATTCTCAGCTCCTCCAAAAAGCAAGTCTCTGATCTCCACAGTACTCTCTTCATTTACGTGCATTTCCTACCACCCTCTCCACAGCTACTCTTACTAGAGATCAGCACAGGAAAAATAACCTTCAGCAGAACTACTTCTGCTTCTGAAATTACTCTTTGTCCGAAGGAAATATCCCAAATTAAATCTGTTTTGAAAACATTCTCCCACTTAAAGCTGCTGTTTGGCAGCATCAGAAGAGAGGAAGCAAAAGAGATGAACCGATTAAAGTGGTGGATTTTTTCATAAGGGTTTCTGTAAAGGAAACTGATTACTACTTTGGCTATGAGTTAGAGATCAGCAGCCTCCAACTTTAAACAAATGTGTAAGAACCGAAAATAAACAGAGAATCAAAAAAGAAAATACACAGTTTAGAAAGGACCTCTGGAGATGTTTAGTCCAATCTCCCTGGTAAAACAGGGTCAGCTAACAAAGGTTGACCAGGACCATGCTCAGTCAGGTTTGGAACATTTTCAAGGATGGATAATTTACAGTGTCTCTGAAGCAAGCATCATGTCTTTGGTTATCAAACCCCACAGACATCAAGCTCATCACATCAAAAGGAGGCTGAAATTTAAATACTCCAACAATTCATGTAAATGGATAGCAGAGAACCAGTCCTACATGTCTAGAAGTATTTCATCAGTCACGTTTAAGATGACTTTTTTTTTTATTTTGGCAGGTGTAGATTATCTATTTTGAGCTCTTTATAAAAATAATTTCAAAATGCTCAGATTCTTTAATGTGCTGTCCTGTTTCGTTGGGGGTTTTTAAAAGAAAAAAGAAGTAACAGTAATATTATTATTTTTGGAAACATGTATAAACCAGAAGGTAGGATCAGTTGTGATACCAAACCTCAGAAATACACTTACAACCAATTTTCCAGCAGATGATAAAAAACATGTAAATCAACAACATGTTGGATTTGACTGGGTGCCACTTGGCTGCACATAAAATACTACTGACTGAGTTGAGTGAATTTAAGTTTATAAATATTTGTATAATCTTATGAGAACATGTAATGGGCTTAGGCTAACCTTCCTTCTTCAACTTGTTAGAAACAGCCAATATCATTAAGGATCAGTTATTCTCCTTTTTCTCTCTTTCTTTTTTATTCTTTTTAAACAAAAGTTCTCTTATTTCTCCTGTTCAACAACTTTATGTCCTGAGCTGCACTGAAGAAATTTGTACCCATTTAACTGTGACGGAGTGACTAGTAGAATACACTAATGTCTGTTTATTTTACATCAGCCCAGTTTATACCTTATGGAAATGCTTTAGCTCAGCTAAGAAGTATCCAATAAAATTAGGCTAGATTCTGTTGAATCAGTGGAAATAGCTGCATTCAATCTAATTTATATTGGTGAGTCAGAATCTGTGCCACTAGCAGGGAAAGGGAGCTTACTTTTTTTTTTCTCTAAATAAACAATCTATCTGAGTTACTGATTCATTAAGAAGATAAAATTAGACCTGTACAAGTAGTTGGTTTTGTTAGCCAATACCCTGTGTTACAGCACTGCAAAATATACAGTCCATTTCTTCGATATAAAAAATAGGGGTTTTTTCCTAGTGATATTTATAGCTGAAGTTTACTATCTTAGTCTACACAAGTTGTTTCATTTTAAAGTAGTTTAACAACTATGCCATATGTAGCCATTACATTAATTAGTTGCACAAGGTCAAAAAGATGTTAAAAATAAACCTGTTTCCTACTAGGAGAATATGCAGGAAGATAAACTCGGCCTCCATTAGAACTCCTTGAGATCATGCCAATAAATGTTTTCCAGATTACATCATAAAGGTTTTCAAGGTCATCTGTACCTGTGTTTGCATTGAGGCCTTTGCTTACAGTTCTAGTAGCTTTCTGAAGGGCTCCCCCCAGTTCTCCAGCTTCCTGCACATTGGTGCAATTTTGGTGCACACAGAGCAGGTTTCTTTCAGACACACCAGCCTGGAAGTTTTGCTCAGGGGGTGCCAGCAAGCCCAAAGCAGTGACCAGCACCATGCACAGTATGCTTTTATATTTTGACCAATTATTAATGATTAGAACTATTTTTCAGTCGTCTATATTAACATTTTCATTCAGGCTTGTAAATATAGATGAAAAATTCACCTTTTATTTTTTCTTAGTTAGAAGTCCATTTTAAATCATTGAGGGATTTGTTTAAAGACATTTATCTAAAACAGTCTTCAAATAGTTCATTTTCATGAAAGTTTCATGGTAAATCTTAATGTGATGATAATGCTTTCAGAGACTTAATAAACACATTTGATTGCTAAAGAATCTATAATACTCTCATTATCAAGTCCTTTTTATAGTAAAAATATTATCTGGAATCTTAAAACATAAAGTGGTCGTATTAATCCAAATAAATGCCAGTTTCCCAAGGATGTAAGTTGGGCTTTTTTTAAGAAGTGTTAATGTTTATAGCATTCATTTATTTTTTAAGTAACTACTGCCAAGCTTGGTGTCTGCAAAATACCCCTCCTGAGATACGATATTTGATCCCAGCAAACAGGAGATTGCTATTTTCATTCCAAACAGAAATGTAATTGCATTATCATAAAAGTCACATTGCTATTGGCTGCATTGCAAACATCCATGGATGTCACCTTGACCCCAAAGGTAGCATCCAATGTAAAACATTTCCATATAACTGAAATAGCTCCCTCTGCTCATGTCTGCACAATGAAAGCATTAAAATTCCTGTTATAATCCTGCTATAACATCAGTAAAACCACACGTCAAAGAATCTTGCAATATTTATTTTGTTTGAAGGCCACAGTAAGTAGAGAAGATAGTTACCAGTAAGCAGAAAGAAAAAGATCATGATTTCAGTTATTGGTGTGAGTGTCTAGACTCACGTCACTAAAACCGGTGGAGTGGAAGTATTCCACTGTCCAGTGCTGAAGCTGGAATCAGAATTAGAATCAAAGATTGAAAGCATCTTTTAAACATCAGAAGCAACAGAAGTCGTAATTTCTGGTCTGCTTTCCTAAGGAGAAGATGCTCATAGAAACATGTTGTATCTACCTGTTGTAGACAAACACGTACCTGTCTGTCCCATCTTCAGTACCCTGGAGGCTACTGATCCATTTTAAAGAGATTTAACAAAGAAGTTTTGATATCAAAGATTCTGTGTCCCTGTGTGTTTTCCTGATATCAGATGAGGTAGACAACTGCTATAGTCTGTATGGACCCAGACCTGGGACTGGCACCTCTTTGGCATGCCACACGCACACCCGTGTGCCCAAACCTTCTCTGAAAGCCATGCATTCCACGAGGATTTCGGAAGAGGGAGTCCCTGCCCTGGGTAGATGTGTTGCGGTGTAGATAGGTCGTTATCCAGCTGCCCAATTTCTCTCCTTTGCATTGCACATTAGTGTTGCATCAGATGGTGCTATACCAGTGGGCTCCCTACCCTCCTCTTCCTCTTCCCCCTGCCCAGCTGTCTGGCCTGACACAAAATCTTGCTGTATAGATAATCATGAATTAAAACAGGGATGGATAAAGGATATTCTTATTCCTATTTTATAGGCAGGGCCTTGAGGGGAAGTCAGCAGCAGAGCTGGGAGGTAAGTGCAGAACCCCAAATCCCAGTCTGTAACTACAGGGAAAATGTCTCACAAATTCCTCACTGGCTGCTGTGGAAGAGAAAATGGATTACTGAGAAAACAAGTGCACATAAAATTTCAGCAACCCTGGGTACATGTCAGTCAACGAAAACCTAGTGCAGGTGGCATTCATGATTTCTGGCACTCCTTAGCCAGGGTTTAACTACACACAGCCAAGGTCTTTCTTTTCTCAGGGAGTCTGATGTTCACAGCGGCAGCACTGAACTCACTCTTGCACTCCTGCGATGAACTTCACGCCACAGCAATAAACAGAAGAAGGACCTGATAATCTCTGTGATGTCTTTCTGGTTTCTAACATCTCCTTTTCCAAATGCCTCCCTGTTTTTGCCACAAGTGTGTGCATTACAGGTGTATGGAAACCCTTGTCCTCAAAGAGGGACTCACCTCTGCATAATCTTTCTGGACCTGGTTCACTTCCCTCATGGAAAAGCCCTGTGGCTGACCTAATGCACAACTTTTTCCCAACAGGAGGCAAACAACAGTACTGCAGCCCCCCGTGTGCAACCACAGGCAGCTCTCAGGGGCTCTTACTGAGGGTCAGGAATCGCTCCCACACAGAGCTGCCAGGACATCTTAGTGCTGCTGTTTAGTGATTTAGATCAGGGACATACCAGCCGCTCTGCTGTGGTGGCAGGGCTACACCCACAGACGGAGATGTCCCCACTGCAATGAGCAGGTCCTGCCCTTGCTATTTTGCCCAGACAGCTAGGGGTACTTCAGGCAACATACAGGCAGTTCTGCTAATAGATACATACCTTCCTCTGTGGATGCTAATACGCATATTTCTGTTACACATACAACTGTATCCCACTCCTGCAAGAATGGAAATTAGCTTGTTTCCCAGGCCAGACATCAGAGGATTATAATTTATCAGCAGATTGCAGGGTCACTTGCTCAATATGACTTAATTTAGGAAATTTGCTGCTCCACTGTGGCCAACAATTGCTTAACCAAAATACTTTTTGTATTGGACAGGCTTTGTTCTGTGATTATATTTTTCAGTCCCAAGAACCTATGTCCTTTTACAATTTGGGTTCAGTTACTGCTCTCTTTATTGGACTCACTGCCCTAATCTCTTCCCTCTGTGACTGCGGAGGAGCAAAGCATCCCACTCTCTTGCTGCTTCTCTTCCTTCTGGGACTGCTGCCCTGAATGCCACTGTCCAGGCACCCATGGCAGATAGAAGGGATGGATAGGAGCAGCCTGAAGTGGGATGATGATGCTTAAAGAAACTGACTCCTCACCACACATGAGGGAGCAGGAATGAAACCAGGAGGTTTTCAGCTTGGGACCAGTTTTAGCGTAGCCAGCTCATGCAAGCTGTGCTGTCTTCAGTTTCAAACAAATAAAACTAATTTTGTTATGCTTACGTGTTTGTTTTGGTTTTGTTTTTTTTTTCTTTGAAGCATCTGCAAGAGCTTTCTTTCTGTTGTGGTTTGGGTAAAGGGTATCTCTGTCATATCACAGGAGGTCTAATGTCCCCATGCACCTCACTGGCCTGGCAGGTTAGCACAGGTGACACAACCGACAGCCAACGTGGGACAAAGAAATACTGCTACTAGCAGTCTGTCCTTGTTTCCTCATGTACAGGTGCAGGTTTCTCCCAAAGGCTACAACATGGCTCAGATCGTAGTCTCCAGTTGCTCTGCTCCTGCCAGAAATAATCAGCACTTCCACTTGAAATATCATCACAACCAAAATTTCTCACAGCTCAGAGGGTGCCATAAACCCCTGCTTGATTAACTCAGGTTGGTGGTACCATTGCTTTTAACACCTTTAGTACTATGAGGAATGCAAGCAGTGGACTCTGAGCACCCTGATCTCGTTGAAGATACCCTTGCTCATTGCAGAGGGGCGTGGAGTAAATGACCTTTAAATGTCCCTTCCAACCCAAACTATTCTATGATACTATGATTCTATGCTTCTATGATTCTATGATTCAACTTCATATAAACAAAAATGTGAGCTATTTCGTATCTTACCCTTTTTATATCTAGTCCTCAGATTAAATGGGAATTTGAGTCCTATATTTAAGACATAGTGTTGAATTTCTGCCTTTACTATCACAATATTCCTGTCAGCTAAAGCATCTTTTGGCATGCTACAGCAATTATACATTTATCAGCCAAATCTGTTTCCAGTTGAGAGAAAAAATAGATTTTGCTTGGGAGCTTCAGAATATTTTAAATAAGAGAGTGATTCCCTAGAATACACAGATGAGCAATTACCACCTTTAAATCATACACTGTATGTTATTGCTCCTGTGAATAATGTATATGCCAGCTAGCATTACAAAATAAAACAATGCTACATCATAATCTGGTCCAGGTGACTTGAAGATACTGGCATCCTTGGGAGAATGGGAAAAACATAGTGACCATCGTCACTCAGATGCCCATTACGTATTCTTAGCAAGGGGAGATTCTCACTATCTAGCATGAAATGTCTCCAGGGAAGGGGTCTGAGTTAGTGCTAGTAACTGTACACTGCCTTTTATTATCACTGAAAACAAACAGGCAATTTCAGGCTGCAATTTCTTTGGTGAGTTTAATGTTTACTTTATAATGAGATGGTGCAATGAATCCTGTCTACTTGCTCTGGATATGTGTGCTCCTGTCAGCCAGGATGGGAGAAGGCTCTGAGGAAATGCTTTACATTTCTTTTCCAGACCGTTTTCTTCCCTAAGATTACTCACTGGCCTTTCCTTCCTCGCAGACTTCAGGGAAATATCCTAGAACCAATGGGTCAGCATTTGCTCCTTTCCAGTGAAGAACAACAGGGTCAGAAACACTACAGGTCTGGTGCAAGCAAAGCTGTCAGCCACACAGGCTGTTTACCAACCTTTTGTCCTAAGCTTCAAACGTTTACTATTTCCCACATGCTGTTTCAAAACAAACAGCAAAATACTTGTCTGAGAAGCTAAGTGGATTTCCAGCACGTAAATATACAGTTCGCAAAACCCAGGTCCTTTGCTGGCCCATCGCAACTGGAGCACTTGAATGTGGGTCAGATCCTCAGGTGCTGTAAACAGACTTGGTGGCATAGATGTCTCTATTTCATGATCTGCACAGCTACCTATGTCATGATGTGCACGGATGTCCCCATGCCGTGACCTGCACAGATGTCCCCATATCGTGATCTGACAGCAATTTGGTCCTCCAGTGAGAGTGAGTTAGCAAGTCCTGCACATCAGAATGGTTTTCATCATTGTAAAATTCAAATCCCTTCAAGTAAACTACTAACTTTTGTCTGTGTATGAAAAAAAAGGACAAGTGGTTTTCTAGAGAACAATATTCACTGACATTTATATCATTCAGTGAGCTATTGTTTCCTGATGTAATTGCAATAATGAGGAAGAGAAAAACATCTTTTCCTTGGTAAAGGGTCAGAGGACTCTTTCGAGGAAGGCACCGTCATAAAGAAAGTATTGTACACACAAGTATGCCAAAATGGAAATAAAAGTGCTTAAATGACAGAATAATTAGAGCTATAATAATTATATGCTTTAGTAGAAATTCTGAAATGTGAAAATATATGAAAAACTCAGCCTGTAACAGATTAACATAGTGCTATAGATTAGATCAAATTAAGAAGAAAATCTTTCCCATCCAAACAATATGTCGCTTTTGAACAGAAGGGAAAGTGTAGGTAACATGAAAGTTCAGGATTTTGGTACTCTCCTAAAGAAGTACAGGTGCAAGTCCATAGGTACAAATACTGTTCTTCAGAGAACAAAAAGAAAGGGGCACGAAAAAAGAGCAGACGGGGCTGGACACTCAAATCCTACAGAAATTCTCTAATAATGTAATCCTGCAGAATATCTCTATCTTTGAGCACCAAAGACCAGATTTAGAAGGGCAGCTGAATACATTTATCAGCCTTACCTGCTGACTGTCTCTGGAAACTCCATGCTGCTCAACTATCTAGTAAAGCATGCAAAGGAATACACATGAGCCCTCTGCAAATTGAAGATCCTACCACAATATCCATGTTTTTCTGTCTTCCTACTGCTCTTTTGTTTTATTCACTTGTATTTCCACATCCTCTTCAAGGAGCAGAAGCATACTGGATGCTCCAGCAGAGTACAATGTGAGGCACATTCAGTAAATTTAATGCGCAGAAGCCACACAAGGCAACCAGCCTCAGGTTGCACAGAACTGATGCAAGGACAAAGGTGGGGGTACAGCCTCAGAGATCCCTTCTGAAAAAAATAAGATACCAATAAAAACCCAGGTCATATTTTTAAGTAGTGACACAACTGCCCAGGAAAAATATCAGAACCAGTCAATCTCAGTCAACTGCACAGTAAAAAAAACTATCTCGGTCAAAAGCTGAGATTTTCAATTGATGCAGGATGGGGATTTTTGTTTATTTAGAGTAAGTTTTCTACCTTTATACTGTTTACCTAGACAAAGCAGCACCATCTCCTGCATCTCCCTTTTCTGAACACAGTCCACACACTGGTGACAAGAGCTCAAGTCTCAACCAGTTGATACTATTGATGTGTAACAACACTGCTGCTGTCAGCAGGGCTGCCCCACATTATTTATTCTGCCCTTTAACCATGGATTGACACCATTTTTGAGAGTGCAGGTGCTACCACAAGGTCCATCAGTGCAGTACTGCCCATGTTTGTCTTCTCAAACAGCTCCCATCTTATCAGCCAAACACATAAAAGCTGTATCAGTTTAATTCAGATTTGCAAAACACTGCTGCAGCGAGTCCCCTGAACACGGCAACGTTGAGAATCACAAGCAGGCAGCAAATACCCAGGTGTCAGAGAAAGCCCACACTTGCCTTTTCCCCATGTTTGCAGGGTGGTGTTCACAGCCCCTGTGCTTTGTGCACCCTCATCCCCACTCTGGGTGCTCCCCCTGAGGCTGGCAGCATTGGTGTGGGGGTGATGGTCTCCCCAGCCTGCTCCCCAGAGGCTGTAGAAAGGGACAAGGGTACAGATACAACCATCAGGACTTTGTGGCCGTTGCAATATGGGTCAGGAAACCACCAACAGTGGTGGCACCAAAGTCACTGTGAGACCAGAGCGCCACATTCCCACAGGAGGAATAGGGAGGATGGTCTCAGCACTGAAGGAAGACCCCAGATTCAAAGGAAATGTGTGTCTCCATGAGGACACATTCACCATGCATAGATAACATGTTATTCCATGGGCATGTTCATCCTCCTGCCTCAGCAGCTGCTGGCACCATCCAGTCTGGCTTCATCCTGGGGCTGCAGCATCCAACAGAAGCCATGGCTGGACTTGGGAATGGATATGGGCTGGGGCAAGTCTATGCCATGAATTAACCTTCGCTGCACTTCTGCTCAGGTTTTGGCCTAACAGCTCATTCCAAGGTGTGATGTGTGCTCAGAGCAGTTCCGTTAGATTAAAGCAAGAGTGTTAGGCTGCCTGGAGATGTGGAGAAGGGAGTGAGAGCTGCAGCTATTACCCCCTGCAGCTGATGTCTCCTGCAGCACTGTCTCCTGCAGTTCTACAACAGTGCTTCTGCATGTTCGCTGTCAGGGTTTGTGATGGCTGAAGTAACCCAGGAATTCTGAATTGCCTATTCTAAGTAGGCAGGATTTTAAGCTAATAGCATGGCATTATATGTATAGCACATGAGTAGAGTGATTTTCACTGTTTCATGCACTTGGGCCAATTTTAAAACCACAGTCAACCAAACAGAAAGACGCAGTGGGGAAAAGCTCTGAATTTAAAAACTAACTCAGGTGAAGTGCTTGCACCATGCCTAGTGAGTTGATTTGATTCAATTCAAGTGTTACTGTAGGCACACATAACTTAGAGTCTGCTTTGTATTTCTCCAGCTCAGAAAGCAAAAATAATCTGATTCCAGTTCTCTAGTGCCACAGCGTGTTCTTGGCTTTCTGTGGTCCAGGTAACCTTACTTACAGGGATGGCTCACAGCAGAGGCCTTGACAAGACTGGAGCCAAAGGAAGAACAGGGGCTGTGATTTTCCAGATTTCAAAACAGCTCAATAGCCACTGGTATTATGGTGGTGGTTTTCAGCAATGACCTTCCAAGGTGCAATAAGTAGCCCACAGAGAGAGCTGGAAACCACAGCACTGGTGTTTTCAATTACACAGTGTGGTGAGGACTATGTCTGGTCACTTTGGAGAGACATTATGGGCTGGCAGCAGTCCACAGGCTCAACTAGTTTAGAAACCGCTAATATAATATATGGCATAGATAGTGGTTTTATATAGTCTTGAAACCTTTCAGAAAATAAATAATATTTTATTTTATGGATACACCTTACAAATCTTTCCATGAAGCCCATGTATATGGGTTATACAAGATACGTAGTAATAGCCCTTAAGGGAGTCATCACTCAAATATCAAGCAACTTTTGACACAACAAGCAAAGATTTTATGCCAAAAATACAAAGTTTAAGTATGTAAGTATCTATTTCTCATATCACAAATACATTGATCTTTTACCTATGATATTTACTAGTAGCTGCTAAGAGAGTACTAGGACAGCTATTATATACTGTATAGTAAGTGTGTATCAGAGAGGGATGGAAAGTTTTACTCCTATTTTAGTAAGCCGATTTCCCTATACTCTGTAAATTCACTTGCTTTGGAGAGATGTTTTAGTGAAGGCTATCATCAGTCCCCAAGGCTACACTGCTGTGTCAGCACTGGGGTTTCAATCCATACTGCCAGTATCCTTCTAATTTTGGATCTAGAAGTTTTCTGCCTACTTCTGGTACACAAAAAGAGGGAAAGCTTTTTTAGTACCAGTTACAAAGAAAACCATCATTGTTTAGCAGCTTACCTGAAAATCCTATGCAAATGCCAATAGACTTAGTAGTATGAAGGGAATTCCTATATTGTTCAGAATTGTATACAGAATGAAGTAAAAAGAGTCTCTGCAGGGAAATACTTCTGATTTACTTAAAACTGGCACAGTTTTACTAAATGCAGGATATTTAGTATTTCCTGCATCTTTTTCTTTTTAGTTTCTGGTTTAATTTTTAGAAGCTGTCAAAGCAGAGGCTATAGGAGATTTGAAAACATTCTCCTTTTGAATAAAAATAATAATAAAAAATAGCTGCTACTATCTAGCTCTGGTGAAGAATTAGAGAGGCAGAGGTTTAAATTTAATTTCCTCGTTCCCAGAGGAGGCTTAATCCCTCTGGTCAGTTCTTCAGCTCTTTGGCTCTGCTAAGTGCAAGACTCCTCAGCCTTCTTATGAAAAATGGTTAATGGAGGATAGCTGTGATCTCCAGGCACCCTTGCTTGGGAGCTGAGATTGGCTTTAGACAGAGGTGGTTCAAACACCCATTCCTACCTACCAAGAAAATGCCCTAAACACAAGAGGCTGGGTGAACCTAGTATCTGCTGGGCAAGGGCTGTGAAACTCATGAGCAGGCAGGGACACGTGGTGGTGAACCTGAGGCTTTTCTTCAACTACACATTATCCTGTCCTTTAATATAAATAAAAAAGGTAGAGATATTTCAGGATACGGAAGTCCACACTCCTGTGCCCCCAAAACTGACTACAATTTGCTTGCAATTTATTTTTACCGATCTTCCTCCTGTTTTCTGAATTCCAGTTCCCTTGCATCCAGTGGCACACTTTAAAATAAAGCAATGGCTTTGTATCTAAAAAAATACTTATAGGCATGAGCCTGTGGAAATACCCCAATGTTTGTGCAATGCAGGATTTTATACATTTGTGTCCCTACAACCTCGCTGTGCAGTTAGAGTTAGCAGGCCTTTGCTGTGTGGAAAGATCTTTTCTTATTGAAAAAAAACCCAAACCACAAAGTGGGAAGGAATCAGCAACATTTTCCTTGTCAAAATCTCTGCTCCCTTCACTTTCTATGGTTGCTTCACCTGGTCCCCAGTGGGACACACCATACAGCCAGGCCAGCTCCATTATTAACCCCAGCATTTTGATGAAACATGGTTGTATCCCTTGAAACCCAAAATTCTCTGTAGAGGTCATGGAACAAGCAGCCTGCAAGAAGTCGAAGCTACTCTGTTCAGACCTCATCCAGTCTCAGGTCTGATGAGGAACTGAACTTCAACAGAAACCCCTGCCTGCCAACAAAATATTTGCAGAGCAAAAGTAATGACACGTACCTCCACAAGTATAAACCAATCAAAATACAGATTGCAAGCTGTTGCTGTAAAATCCAAAGATATTTTCCAGGACTTGGAAGTGCAAATGTACAGACCTGCTCTTCTCGTCTCTGCTAAATTCCTTGTGGGAAGTATTATGCGTGTCCCTGCATCTTCTCTTTATGGCACCACACTGGATGCAGGAACACACAAGGCAAACATAAACCACGAGGCTTTAGAAAACTTGCAGATGCAGTTGATACTGGTTATGGGTTTTCATTAATTAGATTTTTCAAGTTAATTGGAAACTTTCTGCGGCCAAATCCTCGCAGGGACATTTTGACACTAGCATAATAGGTGACCAATATCTCTGGGCTGGCTGAGGCAGGTGCAGTTTAGATGCTCTGTAGCACAGTCCAGAAGAAAGTCCTTGGAACTTGCTTGCTTGTGACTTGTAGAAATATCAGCCAGTAATTGTCCTTTCTGCCTTTCATGGGATTTCTCCTGTTTCCTGTTTCCATGACTCCTTGAGTCATGGCCTCAAGGGTTTGCCAGTTCCAAGGTTTGTAGGAGGAAAACTGCTGAGAAAATGTCAGGCTGAGAATGAGATTACATGGCCAGGTGCAGAAAAGGAGACACGAGACCCCACCACAGCAGTAAGTCCTGTAAACAAGCAAGGGGTATATCCCCTCCTTTTCATTTTCTATTGTTGTGTGACTCCTCAAAAGAAGAACAGCTATAAATGGTTATTCTGGTATTTTCTCAAAAGGGAAACCATAAAAAGAAATATGCAAGCCTCCATTTATTTTTAACGCCTTCTTTAATAAGTACTGAATGTTCTTAGTACTCCAGGGGAAGCAGAAGGAGTGGTATATGCAGTCTATTTTTAGACTCTGAAACATTACTTCCAGGGCACCCAGTAATATATTATGACTTTCTACATGGTAGAACAGCCTTTGAACTCATTTAATTTCTCAAAGCCTATCTAACATTCAATAATTGCTTCATCTGTCTGAATTTTTGCTACCTATCATTAGTCTGGCTGTATCAAAGCTTCCCATCACTTTAGCCAACCTGCTATTGCCCACCATGCAAAAGCCTTGCAACCAGCCACACATAAGGCTCTGATGTGGCGGCAGCTGCATAAATCTGCTTGATTTCTTGGATCTAGTGTGAAAGAGGTAACTGCTCCTCTGGCTGTGAAAGGTAGCAGCTCCCATTCAACCCTTGTGTTTCACAGGAGGAGATTATAGGGGTTGTATTCAGAGACCAGATTTCAAGTGTTCTAAGTACCGGCAACACATTTGGGTGTACACGCGATTTTCATCTGCAGACAGCTCCACACATGCCGGAAGGAGTGAGTCCTTTGTGGGTACCCATGCAGGACTATACCCCTATAAAACCGAGGGGTTGCAGCTCAGTACCTCATGTCAATCCCACATTCAAGTTACCTGAGTTGTCCAACTGTGCCACACAGTGAGTGGAAGTTACTTTGCATGAGTCCCTGTGAGTACAGGAGAACTTGGCCCTCAGATATTGGTTTCCAAATATTTATGCATCCTTCAACCATCTTAGCATTCTTGTTAATTCTTTAGGACTCTTCGTTTTCTTGCTAATCCTTTTCAACTCTTCTCTCTTTTCCCAGTGAATCATAGAATTTGCACAAACTGAAGATGGCTGTCTCAGTGTTTTCTTTAGTAACATCTACTTACTATATTTTTGCAATATTTCAGTGGTCTTCTATGCTTAGAGTAATTCTAGCATTTTTGCCATCTTATGAACCACCATTCATCAGTTTTGCTCATTGTCACACTGAGTATATACCCTTCTCTTGTCTCCTTCATACACACCCAGCTCAACACTGGTCTCTTGAGCTGTTATTATATCACTTTTGCAGGAGTCACTCACATTGTCAAAAGGTGACCTAGTTGATATTTAGCACAAAATATCTCACCAATAGCTCTGAAAGAAATTGAGCTGCCATGGGCAGAAGGGAAATTCATGGTTAATACACAGTTAATAGCAAGAAGCCAAAGATTAGGCATTAAAGATCAGGTTTCTGGCATGGTGCATGAGCTTCTGTGTTGGGACCGTTCAATGCACCCTATATGTACATACACAGGTCATTTTGTATGAGTGTGACATGCTCGATTCAACGTTTTGATGGAAAAGAGGCAAGTAGCAATGTATGCTACACAGCCTGAAGATAATACAAAATAAATCAGGATAGTTAAATCTGAAGCTGACGGCAAAAACTGTCACCAGAACTCTAAATAAGTGGGCAATAAGCTTGCAGGTGAAATTGAGTGCAGATAAAAGCATAGGCAAGCACAAGGAGAAAATGATCTTGGCCATGCATACCCATCCACAGCTTCTGATTTATCCCTTATGAGCCAGGGAAGAGCTCTCGATGTCAATGTGACTAGTAGCTTGAAAATACCATTAAGTGTTCAGAAACACTCAGAAAGGCAAGTAGACTATCAGGCATGTGGTCAGTAGCATGACTGCTACAATAGAGTACAAAATGCGTGCATATTTAGATTCGTATGCCTTTTATTAATCTAGGTAGTGTAACTAGAAAAAGTAGGCAAGTGTTAAGGCATGCAAACCCTTTTCTTCATTTCAGGAAGAGACAGCAAAATGGGAAACATCATTATGCCACCAAATCATGGAATTTTTGAATTATAGAATAGATAGGATTGGAAAGGACCTTAAGATCATCTAGTTCCAACCCCCCTGCCACGTGCAGGGACGCCTCACACTAGACCATGTCGCTCAAGGCTCTGTCCAGCCTGGCCTTGAACACTGCCAGGGATGGAGCATTTACCACTTCTTTGGGCAACCCATTCCAGT
>JANHGB010054146.1:39792-55876 GCA_026283785.1 Coracopsis vasa
CCCCCCCCCCCCCCCCCCCCCCCCCCCCCCCCCCCCCCCCCCCCCCCCCCCCCCCCCCCCCCCCCCCCCCCGCGGCCGTCGCCATAGCAACCAGTGTCACGTGAAGGGGGGCGGTGTTGCCAGGGGAACCGGACCCTCGCTGCGGTCTGTGGTGGTGCCTCAGTGGCCGGCCTGGGCCTGTGCGGCGGAGCCCGCCCAGAAGGAACGGCGAGCGGGTGTCCCCGCCGGCCTCCTGCCCGCTGCCGGTAGTTCCTCCTTTAATTGCGGTCTTTACCAGTGAATAATCCCCGCAGGGGCACGGGGCGGTGACTGGTTTTCACGGCGAATCACGACAGGCCCTTGAGGGGCGGGAGGAGGGGTTGGTGACGGGAGGCCGGGCAAGGCGGGAACGGGGGACGGCGGGAAGGCCGGGACTGGCGTGTCTGTGGGCAGGCGGTGAGCAGGTGTCTTCTGAGGTGATGAGGGTGGGTTTTAATGAGAAACCAAGGGCTGGCTGCTGCTTAAGGCTCCTGCTGCCCGGGCTGGTGTTGGAGGAGGTGAGTGGTGGTCTATGGGGCTGGACTGAGTGGAGGATGCGGCTCACAGGGATGCAATGAGAAGTTGGGGTCTGGCTGCAGTCCGAGGACTGCTGTCACTGCTTCCAGGTTGTTTCTTTGTATAAATGTGACTTTTAAATGTATAATACAGTCGAGATGCAGATCTTCAGAGGGGGACCATGAAGATGCTGTGACGGCTGGAGCAGCTCTGCTCTGGAGCCAGGCTGAGAGAGCTGGGCTGGCTCATCCTGAAGGAGAGAAGGATCCTTAAGGGGAAGCCTTAGAGCAGCTCCAGTGCCTAAAGGGGCTACAGGAAACCTGGAGAGGGGCTTTTGACAAGGGCCTGTAGGGACAGGACAAGGGGAATGGCTTTAACCTGCCGGAGGGGAGACTGAGATATTAGGAAGAAAGTTTTCATTATCAGGGTGGTAAGGCTATGGAACAAGTTGCCCAGAAAAGCTGGGGCTGCCCCATCCCTGGCAGTGTTCAAGGTCAGGTTGGACAGGGCTTGGAGCAACCTGCTCTAGTGGAAGGTGTCCGTGCCCGTGGCAGAGGGTTGGGACTGGATGAACTTTAAGGTCCCTTTCAACCCAAACCAGTCTGTGATTCTATGATTGTAAATCCACACAAAATGGAGTGCAACCAGATATTCTAAAAAAAATAAATAAATAAAAAATTGGTAGTGCCCAATGCAGAACATAAGTTGTGTATTTCATAAATACATTTAGTGAATTCTGGTACTGCACGGAAGTTGGTAGATCTGGATCTCTGTCAACCTCCCTGGCAAAATTTAGCACCTCATTTTAACAATGTGTTTTCTATGTCCAGAGAAGAGGAGGAAGGAGGAGACATGTCAGATCTGTCAAGGTCAGGGCTGGTATTTACATGGATGCATTTGTCTTCAGAGGTTCATGTTTTCTGGTAAATTATTTTGTGTTAACAGTGGCTGACAACACTAAAAGCACTGGAGTTAGGAGTCTAGAAAGAGCTGTCTGAAGTCTTAGATACAAATCACATTCAGCATAAAGGAAACACTCAAGCGTAGGCGACCCCAATAGTATTTAGGTGTCTAACCTACATTAACTGTCAGAGCTCAGTGTCTCTCTGTCTCTGCTCCTGAATTTTTCTGTGGAAAGAGAGAAAACTGATGGATCACTTTGGACTGGCAGGGTTTTGGGTTAACTTTCAGATTGTAGTATATCACCGGTGGTCTCATATTCCTTATATACTGACCCCCAAAATAATCACAGTTCCTTCATCTTCCTCATTCATCTTTTTTTGTTTTGTGTTTTGGTAGGCTGACATTCAGTGGAATGAATGTAATGCACATCTGACTCTGAACTTCAGCTTCTGGATCTAAGGAAGGCCTTTCGTTCACGCTGATCTCCAGTTATAAAAGAAACAAGAATCTGTTATGGCTCAAGCCTGGCAGGCTTCAGCAAAATTCCAGCCCTTCAAATGCATTCAGTTAACATGACGAATATTGACTCACTGCTTACCCATGTAACCCACATTTAAATTACACTTTCTCATTTTTGTAGCATATCATAAATAATGGTTTAATCCTCACAGCCTGATGAAGTCAGTTGGCATCGTTTTTCCTTGCTAATGGGAGAAAAGTTTGTAGGAAAAAGTAAGATATTTTATTAGATGTCATTATTGCTTTCAGCTTTATTTCAAGGAAGTGCTCCTGTAAATTTGAGCTGAGCTAACTAATGAAAACATACCAAAAGTAATGGAGGAACTGATTGTAATCCCAGGTGGCTAAGAAAGAAGAGAGTGCTATAACATCGAGTTACCTGTGCTTTATAGTCCAGCTGTTCTGAAGGAAGTTTGAAGGGAATTTGAATTTCCCAATATTTAAGGGTAACACTTGGACACAATAGCTCTGCATAACTGACAGTGAGGGGTACTGGTCCTAAAATTAGTCTGTGCCGACTTCACTGACAGCATCTCTCTTGAGACTGCTTAAAGGACAAGACTGTATGTTCCAGCTTAGTGGAGGAATGGAGGTGCACCTTTTCCACAAGTTATTCAGCCTGGAAGTCACAGTTTGCAAATGTTTTTCCTACATTGTCACTTCAAGAAAAGTTGGAGGGAGGAGCACAGCAAACTTGTCTAACTGAGAACAAGAAAAGCAGTAAGTCTTTCCTTATGGGGCACCAGGAGGCATAAGGACATAAGGGAAGGAAAGAAAGTGGAGAACAAAAATCCTCAAGATCTGCTGTTGGAGTTTGTGCTGTGTGGTTGCCAGTTTGATATGACACATTGTCCTGGGTTCACTAGTTACTTGATGGTGTCACTTCATGGAAAGTAGTTACTTTCTACAGAACGCATCATATGTGTATCCTGATGCATGTCTGGACACAAGAAACCCCTGTGTTACAGAAAAGAGACATTTTGGGACAGAAGCAACTGTTTTGGTAAGTGGTCGTGCTGGGACATCAAACCTGGCTCTTTGGGTTGACCATGGTGTTGTCAGCCTAAAAATAAGGTTTGATGGAGGATTGCAGTGATGTTTTTGCAGGGATGTTACAGTAGGACTGTTCAGTTAATTTGTCTTTTTAGATGAAAATGCTTTCATGCTTCTCTTCCTAAACCTGTTTTAAAGCCAGACCTGTGTTTATAGTGCTCTCACTATTTAAACAGCAAGTAACAGCATTTTCTCGAAGAAGAGAAACAGCTGTATTATTCTAGTGGAACATACAGATGCAGCCAAACTAAGAGGTGACTCTGTGGCTTTTTGAACTTGGAGGCTTCCCTTGTTGTTTACAGCTGTTGGAGAATTCCAACCATAATCTCAGATGTAATTGGAAAACATCCTTTGCCACCGTGCTTTTGTTTCCTCCTTGGTTGTAACTTTGCATCCATAATTGTTACATATATACCCTGAGACTTTGATAGAAGAGAATGTAAAGTTTGTTATGTTGCCACCAAATCTTTAATTTATATATTTTACTCAACGAGTATCCTTATCATATCTTTCCCTTTTTTGTTAGAAGTCCCGTAGGAATATATTATCATGGAAAGCTTAGTAACTTAGTAAAAGTTACTGTTCATAAATCTTTTATAAATAATAATTAAATAAGGGAAATCAGGACAAAATTTAATGAGAAGGCTCCACCACTATATGGTACATAAACACAGAAGGAGTTGTGTGAAAACTGGTGTTGCAGCAGCTAGAATAAACTCCTTCGCAGTTGCTGAATGAAAGAGGAGTGGGTGTGAGCCTGTGTGAAACCCTGCTCCTTCATTTGGAAACAAGAGCACTCTCACTGATGTCAATGGTTTGGGATTAGGCACCTGATACAGTTGGATCTCAGGTCCCTGCCCACCTAAACATGCCAAGCACAGAGGAACAAGTTTATGAAAGTTTCCCTAATCTTATGGTTTGGATGGGCAAGGCACTTCTTACTTTTTGGTGTAGCAGGCTGTCGGGGCAAAGGAACTCTTTACTACCTGAAGAAAGAGTATCTGAGATGTCACAGAATCCAGCTTTTATATAGTATTGGAAAGAATTAATCTAGGTTTTCTGGAATGACTTTATCTTTCCTTCCTTCCTTCCTTTTATTCCTTGTTCCACCCAGTCTCTTCCAGTTTCCTGCTTCTGATTTATTTATAGCTAAATGTAATAGGTGGGTTTTAAGAAAGTGCAAATCCCCCTGAATTACTGAAAATCATGTTTCTTACCTGTGCATATTGATGGATGGTGTTTGGTTGCCTTTAGCAGATGGGTCGAAAGTATTTGTTTGTAAAGAACTATGTAACCCCCCTGAAAAGCACAGCTGCAATGGACTGATAACTAAGTAGGTGCACTGATGCATTCAACTCCTCAGGTAGCTGTGCAGCTTCACATCAAAGATTTTAGCAGGCACAAGAAGTGTGTGAGTATTCACAAGCACCAGCTGAACAGATTTATGCAATAGACCTTTAGACTTTGTCTATGCTAGGAGTTTTTGCTGCCTCCACAGCTTTTGGCTTGCTAGAAAGGAGATTTGTGCTGGAGTAACTGCCAAGGCAAAGCCTGCTGTCAGCAGTGATTTGCAAAGAGGCAGTTTACCTTAGTTTCAAGCTGGGATTCATGTACACTAGTAATCATAATTATAATATTTAGCTCTAATTCAGTGCTTATGAGATGAATATCTAACAAGCCTTCTAGGAGGATGGAGGAGTATCATTAGCTCCTCAACATTAATTTTTACAACTGCTTCAAACTGTAGTGGGGCTGAAAGGGAAAGAAGAAAGGTGAACAGATCTCGTGGTGTTAATGTGCCTCCTCCAGAAAGTCTGTCCCTGTTGTTATTCTTGTGCCCAAAGGGAACAGGAGCTGAACCACGGCTGTTTTTTCTGTGGCAGGAGCTGAGTACCTGCTAGTCTCCTGAATACAAAAATGAAGTTTCATGCTGTTTCCCTTGAATGGAACAGCATGATGTGAGTGTGAAAAGAGTAGAACAGTATGTTAAGGGAAGCAGGACTGAAAGGAGAGAATAGCTGACTCCAGGGACTGAGCAAATCTGCACCCTCTGCTTCGCTGTATGGGTTTGTTTTCAGCTCTTCAACTCAGACCGTTTCATGGGTCTCACAACACATCTCCTCAGCTCTGGCCTGGAAAATGAAACAATTGTAAGGAGGTTGTTCATTCTTCCTGAAACAAGCTGTGGAAAATGAAAGCTAGGGCTGAACTTCAGAACAAGCTGAAAGCACTAAGATGCAGAAATGCAGAGTGAAGCCATTCAATTGAATCAGTTTTGGAACAGAGCCCTGAAAAAACCTGCAGTTATGACTAATCCATTTTAAATGTGTGTGGTTGTAGGTGAAGTCACTTCTTTTAAAGATCATTTCTCTTCCTATGTTGATTACAGTTCTTTACTGTCATTCTGGATGAATGATGTGTTCACATGTGAGTTCAGTATCAGATGAACTGCACTGACAGAATTATTTCTGGTGCTGGAGTGGCTGAGCTGCTGGTGAAGGGGAGAAACAATACAAACAGGATATTCAGCACCCTGAGACCCACCCAGGGGCAAGCACTTGAATGCTTCCTTCAGCCAAGTTAGCTTAGGAAATTTGACTGCAAAGCTCAGTTTGTGCAGGGACGTGCTCTTGCAGTGACATTTTTAGAAGTCAAACTGAAATGGAAACTTCTGGTGTTCTCGTTGCACTGAACAAGTCTGTGAGGCACCACACAGTTTTACAGGGTAGCCTTTGGATGCTTTTATTTTGTCCTCAAATTGTCCCAGCCTCGCTTGCTGATCCCTTCTCAGCGAACCCTCTGATGCTGTGATACGGAGCCACTGATGTTAACACACTGCAGTAAGGAGGGGAAATATTGTGTGACATGGTGTTTGAGTGTCACAGCTGTGGGGATACCAATCCAACATTTACAGACTTTGCAGTCTTATCAGTAGAGCTGTCAATAGGTGTATGAATTCTGTGCAAACAAGCAAGAGTCCATGGAGGGGAACAGCATGGAGACTGTTTTGGCAGGTGGGAAACAGTACAGTGAATCCAGTGCTCTTGGGATATGCTTGACTTACAGACTACACCAGTCTAACTAAGGGCAATGCAGTGTGGTGACAGTTCTTGTAGTAACACACAGTACTCTGAGGATGAAGGCTGTTTTCTGTAGTGTGTGTGTGTGTATCTGATATCCAGGAACAAAAGCAGTTGGCGTTTCGCTGGTGTGGGATGAAATGTGGTGCAGTGTGATAGAGCAACAGCGAACTCCTGGCTGGCTTTTTGCCCTGCGCAGATTCCTTTTGAATTAGGTTTTGACCTTTAAAGCAAGAGCTGCTTCTTCAGTTTCTCATTGTCTAAATTATGTGTTAAAGCTTGAGAAACAAGTCTGTGAGGCTGGAGGATTTTTAAGATCTAATTAGAGAAAAAAAAGAATAGATAGGAAAGAGACTGCTGAGCGAGAGAACCAAATGGAAAACATTTTACAGATCTGGTGCTTTTTATTTCACTGCTCCACAGCAATGCAGTGGAAACCCAGCCTGTGTGGTGCTGGGCCTAGATCAGCACAAACCCCTGGTTTCTATTAAAGACTAGTCTACAACTGTCCTGGACTTAAGAGGCACCTCTACCTCCTGATCAAAGCACCAACCTCGTTTGCCCTCAGGGATGTGGAAACCCAAGGTCGTGCTCCTGCTGCCAGGGTTTTGTATTAGAGCACAGTAGTTGATTTGCACCAGCAGCCCCATGGAGAAGTTTGGAGGTGGGAGAGGTGAAACCCACTATCCTGACTAAAAAAGTGGGTTTTTTTTACTATTACTGTTGCTTTAGGGGTATTTGCACAGGATTTCTTGATTTCTCAGTCAGGCAGATTCTGTTGTTTCATGCACATTATTAAGTGCAGACTGAAACTGAAAGCCAGTGCTGGATGGGAGGGAGACAGCAGCTTTGGTGTGCCTGAGGAAGGTCTTAGTACTGTGCCTAAGGATCTGCAGGTGGGACTACAGGGGAGGAGGAAGCACAGGATTATATTTGGTTCAAACACAAGGCTCAAATTTCCAGAAATACCAAGAGATCCTTCAAGGCTGTGAAAGCCTAAAGCCTCAGATTTCTCCTGCCTCATCTGCCTGCTGGCACACACAGCCCTGTTGTCCCTTTTACAGTGCATTTGATCTGTCAGTGACTCATTTGAAGGCTATCTTCACCAGCAAGGTGCTTCAGGGCTGAGTCGCACCCATGTAGCAGCTCTGTTACCCTGTTATCAGCTACTCCTTTCACTCCTCGGGTGCTCCCAGCCTTTGATCTGTTACCATACTGCAGCAACAACTTCCCTTGTTTCTTAATGCTGCATTACATTGTGCAAGGCCATCACCACCCCACAAATGCTGCAGTCTCTGCTGCCTCTGCACTGCTCTCACAACTGCATCCATGCTTTTTCTAGAAAGCACGAAATAAACTCTTGTTCCCGTCAAACCTCAAATAATCATAGTGGAAATTACTATGAGATGGCAGTTTTCATCAGGCACTAGCTGGAGGTATAATGATATAGCTAATTCTTCCCGTCCTTCTCCCTGTTGCATTTGTCTGGCTGCTGCAGGAGCTATACTCCCATCCACACACCACCTGGTGCTGTGGGCTCTGACTGGTCTGTAAATCCTAGTGCTTCTGAGCAGTGATGAATCCTGACCTCCAGCAGGAAGTCCCCTTTTGCTGGCCAGGCTGGATTTTATTTAATTTCAGGTTGATTCTGCCAAAGCCAGAAAGACCTCAGTAGAAAGAAAGGTGCTCTGTGTGTAGCAGGAATGAAAACCTTGTGTTTTACAGGTTTTTTTTTTACAGTGATGTGGGCAAAAGCAGAGACAACACAGTAATTTAAAACCTATTCTGTAGCCTCATCATAGAAGACCACCAAATTGGTCAGGCAGGATTTCCCCTTAGTGAGGCCATGCTGGCTGTCACCAAAACCTCGCTGTTTTTCATGTGCCTTAACATGCCTTCCAGGAGAATCTGCTCCAAGATTTTGCCAGGCACAGAGGTGAGACTGACTGCTCTGTAGTTCACTGGGTCATCCATTTTCCCCTTCTTGAAAATGGGGATTATATTTCCCTTTTGTCAGTCATTGGGAACTACACCTGACTGCCACGAGTTTTCAAATATGATGGACAGTGGCTAAGCAACTCCATCCGTCAGCTCCTTCCATTCCAACACTCCAGTTATAGGAGCCATCCCACCATATTTCCATGATGCCAATGATATCATATCCCCGTAGACATCTCTAATTCCTCTTGTTTATTCCCCATATTATGGGTGTTTGTGTACAGGCATCTGAGCCGAGCTCCAAATAAAGCTGACTCATTGACTGGAGCAGCTGGAATATCTCTGCATCACTTCAAGCATTCATTACAGATGCTGGCTATTGACTGGTAGTTTTGGGATGGATTGGTGCCCCCATCCCCCAACAAATCTAGTTTAAAGCTGCCTTGACCAGGCTAAAAATAAGACAGAATAAAGGCATATAAATGTATCTTCAATATTGCTTGCAGTGGCAGTCATCCCAGCTTAAAAATATAATAAATTTGAAAACTGCAGAGATAAGAGTTATGGAACAGCTTCTTTTGAGAGGAGAAAAATGTAGGTTTAAATTCTTCATCATGGGAAAAAAAAAAAGATCATACATAGGACTCTGCTTGAAGCATATGCAAGAGCTGGTTCTCCAGTGAAAACTAATAAGGAAAACCAACTTCTTTTTCTCACAATACAAGGACTGTGGGCTTCTAATTAGGACTCTGGACAGCATGTTTTAAGCAAACAACTGGAAGTGCTTTTTTATGTGATATTTAGCTGAATTGTGGAGCTCTGTGGAACAGTTTTTCACTGTTGTAGAATAGGAAATCCAGAACAGATAAAATTGTAAGGATATGAGAAGATCAGAAATTTAGGCGTCGTATTTAGAGGTCAGTGACTAGAATGTCCAAAAATGCCCTTGTGCGCACATTAAGCAGACTTGTGAAAATAAATTATCCCGTGAAAGCCCTTGGTGTTCTCTGAATTAGCAGTATGACTGCAGAGAATTAAAAGTTGCTCTGATATGATACAAGACTTAGCAAATCTGCAAACTAAGTTATGCCCTATTTTAAACCCCTGAATCAGCTACACTTGTCAGAACTTTGCTCTGTAGTGAGCCAGTCAATCCTTGCTGGTTTTAGACACAAAACCCCATAATCCATGGAATAATCTTAAACAAGCACACATCCCCAGACACCTTCTGTGTTGTTCCCCTTACTGCTGAGGTTGCATTCTACTTCCTCGGTTCCATATGGTTTAGCAACCACCGCATTAGCCACAGAATAACTAATTTCTTATTATCTTGGCTTTCTATCAGCTCCTGCTCAGGCTTCATGTGCAGAGTTATTCCCTGCACAAATACTCTTCTGTCTTTTCCAACTCTTTTTCCCAAATGACTAACAGGTAAGAGTTTGTGACAGACACCACCTGAGCAGGGTGGCACAGGGACACCTTGAATACATACTGTCTTAGCTCACGTTTAAGGAATTTTGCCCACAGAATTATGTCAGCCTGAGTGCTAAAGAAATTGCATGTTCAGCTGACAGAGCCATGTCAGGAGATGGCCTTGGAGAGATGCAGCAATCTTCTTTATGGCAGTTTGCCAGGAGACCTTGTGTCCTTCCTGTAACCACTATAAACTCTACTGTGAAAAAACTCACCAGCACAGACTGAGTAAAAGAGCATTTTCCACTTGAATTTGGGCATTGGGCTGAGGTCTTTTCTGCCTACAGCCAAAGGCAAAGGGTGTATTTGGTAGCAATGTTCGGGCATGGTAGCTAAGCAGGGCTCAGCAGGGGCAGAGAGTAAAGAGTGATCATTACCCAGGAGAGCCTGTGAGAGCCAGTACAGAGTGGATGGCTCCCTGGCATCTCCTCTCCTCCCCAGCATCTTTGGAACAGCTTTTATCTAAACACAGCACTGGGTACCTCCAAGCCTGTGCATGGGAACTTGGCTTGATGCAGTGCTGAAGTGAAATATTGCACTTTACCTCTGCTGCCTCATTCCAGCTGCTCTTGCGCTTGTTAATAGTGACAGGCTGTTTGGCCAAGCTGCACAGATGCTATTTCATGCAGCATTTGCCAAATTCATCCTTATGACATCCCAGTGAAATTTCCTTTTTTCACATAACTCAAGTCACAGCAGTTCTGGGAGCATATTTTTACACAGATGAAAGCTCCAGAGCTCTGCAAGGGTGACCTTTCAGAGCTGTACCTGCTTGCTGTGCCTGCTCTAGCAGTGCTGCTGAAGGGGGGCTAGTTGCTCATCCAGGAGGGGCACAGGCTGCTGCAGCACCCCTGGGTACCACTTCCCAAGGCTGCTGTTAGACTGCTTGTGCTCCCAGGTCTGCAGACTGACACCCCTTACATTTCACATTGTAACTCATGAAACCATAGATCTGATTTGTCACTGCCGGAGCA
Organism: Coracopsis vasa; assembly: GCA_026283785.1. Classification (NCBI taxonomy): domain Eukaryota; kingdom Metazoa; phylum Chordata; class Aves; order Psittaciformes; family Psittacidae; genus Coracopsis; species Coracopsis vasa. The sequence continues at coordinate 50,267 of JANHGB010054146.1, forward strand.
CATGCATCAGATCTGTATTTAAATGGTTGTATTGGTCTTTCAGCAAAAGGCTAAAGCAGCAAAATGAGAGGCTGTTTCACGTTTTATGACATTTTAAGCTTGTAGTGCTTGGCAAGCGGAGGATGAGAGCTCCATCCAATTTTCCCATCCCATTTCCGTGTTTCATTTTACTGGTTCCCATCACTCTTGCCTTGCTGTCAATACATTCCTACCTGCTTTACTGTGCACCCTAATGCCTCCTAGCTGCCTGCACCATCCACTCCACAGGGGATGTGGCCTCTGTGGCCAGGGGATGGCTGGCTGTGAGGGCTGCACAGGAGGAAAGCACAGGAGGACTTAAGTAGCATGTTGGTATCTGCAGGTCGGAGAAGCATCTGTTCAATTATCTGCTTTAATCCCTCTAAACAAAGGGCAGCAAAGTTTTCAGCACAGAACAACACCTTCATACTACAGTTCTGGTTTTGGATTTTTTAACTGCCCACAGGAGAGAAGTGTGAAGTGCAGCCACATAACAGGCTGTCTGTAATAATGATTTTCTGTAATAACTTTTCCCTCCTTCTCCAGCACCTCTTGATAGATTTTTGTGTTTGCTGTATTCAACTTAAGAATCCAAGGTGAAACACTGTGACAAAACCAGGTTAATATGTTGCCTGATAGGATATGAACTAGCAATTTTTTACATATTTCTAGAAGAATATCGAAGACTAATTCAAAGCATTTACCTTTTTCCCAGCTACAACAGACTTGGATGCCAGTGAGGCTCTGTGGATACAGCACATGTTCAGAGCTCCCACTGAATGTGAAATAATTAATGAATATAAAAGTAAATATCTCACTGATGACCCCCTGCCCCAGGCCTCTGAGTTGGGAGGTCCAGCAGAAGCACATGGTGAAAGCTGCCCTCATACACTAATCTTCTCAGCCTCTGCATTGTGCTCAGCAGCGCTGCAGCAGACGTTAAGCTCATGAGCCACATCATTTTCCCTTCCCATATATACTGGAGAATAATGAGCATGAACTATAAATGCATTCGAGAAGGGTTTCTTTCTTCTAAGGTCTCTCTCTGGATCAGGTTAGTGGAGCTTTCAGCATTACAGTGACTTCAGTTTCATTTCCTGAAAATTCCCCAAGGTGGGATTTGCAGAAGGTTTTAGACATGGCTTGGGTGCGTATTTAAGCTGATGCAGACAGCTGTTGAAAATCACCACATATAAGCAAATCATATGCATGCAAATGAGGAAATGAAACTTTGATTTCCCCACTCTTTCTCCTTGATTACAGATAAGTGTTCATCAATTTGCATAGTTACCTATTTACTAGGAACAGAGCTGCCTCATGGAAATAGTGAATTGCTGTTGGACACAACATGAGCTATGTTACTGTGAATTACACAGTTTGGGTGAGATATTGACAGGAGGTTTGTTTGCCTGCGATGGACAGCAAAATAAGCTCATCTTAGATTGGTTGAAATGTTTCAAATTCCCATGTCTTGAAGCATTTTTTCAGCTTCACCCTGGCAGATTTCTTGCAAAGATATTCTAAAACATAGAGAGTTTATGAATGGATGACGACAAGCACAGCCAAAGCACTTCTTTTACAGGGTCAGATAAGATTATCTTTTCTAACCAATTCAAATGATAGACATTGCTGAAGACTATTTAAAACCACTGTGCAAGAGTCATAGCATCATTAATTATGCTACAAATTCCAGGTCATGTTTCAAATATGTAACAATAATGATTGATTAACTCTGAAACTTATCATGTCTAAATTACCTCTTCAAAAGATAACTGCAGCAGTCTTAAATATAGAACATCTGGTAAGCACAAAGTCTCCATAGACTGAGGTGATTTTAACACTAACCTGTCGTTACAGAAGCCAGTAACAAAACCTCTTCCCTTAAATACACCGACTCCTGTTCATGCCTTTCTTACCTTTACTCTCTTGATAAACTGTCACAGAATTGTTACTAATTATGTCCACAGCTAATAACACATCGGAGAGTGGCTAAACACTGCTTATGTGGCTCCAGTGCTGCTGCTGAGGCCACGTAAGCGTGAGAAACGGTGTAAACCAGCCCTTCACCTCTGCAGTGGCCGATGGTGTTGCTTTTTTCAGTTATAACTGTGCCATTTCTCATGGCCATGTGAGAAAAGTCATGAATTTTGTTTAACGTTTATTTCACCTGGAGCTTTTCCTGCTGTGAATGTGTAGGAGCACTTCCAAAGGAATGTTTGTGTCGGAAACAATGAAATTCATCCATTTGCTCTGCGTATGTTCCAGAAGTTCCTGCTATCTCCTTGCTGAAGGGTGATCAGTCCCTGCTTGTCCACTCCAGAAAGGTGGTTCATGGGCATTCTGGTTTTCCCCATCAGCTTCAGGGTGCCCTGGTGAGGCTGAGGCACACTCTGTGGGAGACAAAATAGCCATAAGAGATCGCAGGGATCTTGTGAGATCCCCAGGGAGCCTGAGTGAAGCATCCCACACTGTCTCAAGTCCCATCAAAGACAAAAGAGTTATTTGTGGATTCAGCTACCATAATATTAAAACATGACTCTCAGATAGTTGAAGCTGATTGTACTCTGGAAGACAAAATCAGAGTATTAGACCAAGAATGAGTTTGTGAAAGAGGTCAGGAGAAGCTTTCATTCATCTGAGTGGTAGGTGCCAAAGGGTTACTAACACAGCAGGTCCAAGGTATATCAAAACTGTAGCCTAATGACTATAAGGCTTGGCTTCCTACATTGTATATAATACATAAAACTCACTTTCCCATTAGTTATGAACTTCTATCACTTATTTTCCATCCATGTTTTAATTAGCTCACACTGTTGTTTCCATGGGAAGTGTGCATCTGTGGTCCAGCCATTAGTTACATCCCATGCTCAAAGCAGATGGATTTTCTTCCCATGAGAGTGGAAACCTGTTTATTCCTACAACCCCCATGGCACCTCAACACACCTGTGCTCAGACACAGGTGTCTCCCTGCACGCCCTTTTCCAGGCCTTGTAAGTGCTTCCCACCAGGCTGGCTTCTGATACTGCTTGATCACAGCTGAGGCCATCTTTCGAGACTGAGTAGCCACTCTTTTTACTCTGCTTCTCACTGCCCCCCATCATTGCATGACTGAATGATCACTGCTCCAAGTTAAGCACTTTCAGAGGCTGATGCACAGACTGCAAATGGTTGGGCCACACTGAAAGGCAGGCACATCCCTCTCTCCCAGATACATGAGCCCTAAGGGGGCTGGAAACACAGTACCCTCCACTGGGACAATCACTTCCAGGGTGATTCCCTTCCCCCAGGCAACCTGTTTGCCAGTAGGGATAGAGAGGAACTGGCCGAGTGGGCAGCTACTCTAAGGCAGATGATGCTGTGGGATTTCACTCCAGGATGCTACACCAGGCAGGTGCACATAGAATCATAGAATAGTTAGGGTTGGAAAGGACCTTAAGATCATCTAGTTCCAACTCCCTGCCATGGGCAAAGGCAAGGAGAAATGCATAGAAATTATCCTACACAGTTTATCCTGCAGTCACTGTTGTTGTCAGTGGGGACTTCTTCATGTGGCAGCAGCACTGGTGACAGGAAGGGTCTGTCCCCTGCATCATTTCAATGGGGTCTGCCAAAGAGCAGCTGGCTTCAGGCATCCTTTGTTACTGCTTACTGCTCCTGTCTTACTGTACCTCCAGAGCAGTTGGTATGAAGCTCTGTGATCTAAAGGGTCTCAGCCTGCAGTAAAATAAGATTTGAAATAAAAATATAAAACTGATAAGGGAAATGTCTGCATGCCAATGTATAAGAAAAAACAGAGTTTCTAAGGGAGATACGGTATCTTTACTAAACCTGCTGTAAAAACCATGAAATAGGCAAGCTTTCTGAAGTTATATAGCATGGATAGGCATGACTTCAGGCAAGATCCAGGGGCTTCAAATAACCCACATTTTGTGCAAAAAAGCAAAGAAGTAAATGTAGAGCTAGAATTGAGCTAGAGAATTACAAGATACAGAAGAAGCTCGTTGCAGCACAGAAAGCTCTCCGTGTTTCCCCATATGGTACACGAGATATTCCTCCCTTGAGCTGTCACTGTAACCTGGGCTCCCTGTCATCTGCAGCAGAAACAGGCTTGGGTCTGAGGAATTTGGATCTCACAGATCCAGAGGGGCCAATGACCCTGCACTTGAGTCAGAGTTATTTTCCCCATCTGCCTGTCTGTCAAATGTAGAAGGCATCAAGTGGAAGAGGAGACATGCCAGTTGCTGCAAGGTACAACCCAGCTCCTCCGTTAGCAGTTACTGTAAGTTCGTCTCTATGGATGTCCCGTAGCTTCTGTTCAGTTTCACGCTGTGGAGGTATTTTCTGTATGAAAGTCCCCGTATTATTGTTCACAATTTATTGTAATTTGATGGGACTCATCCATATTCCTTGATAGAGCACTTTAGAAATCATATTTGACATTAACTTCCCCTAAAACCACTGGTGCTTGGTCTAATCTCTCTTGAGAAAGCAGGTGCAGGTCACATAGGTCCAAAGCCACAAAGGGGTTTAGATACCTAAAACTCAGTGTCAGTCTGGGACAGTGGCATCCTGTATATACTACAAGAATCTTTCATCTCTTCTCTAACCATGGGTGCCCGAGGCACCTGTTAGTGGACAAGTCACACATTTAAGACATATTCAAACGTTCATATAGTTCTGTAGTCTCTGGAGTAAATCCTGCTTCCATTTCCACAATAGCAAAGCTGCTGAGACCCACAGCAAAGCATGAATGCAAATGAAGATGCTGTGATTTGAGTCTCTACAGGCAGGGAGCAAACACAGCACACACATTGCCCTAAATAGCTCCCAATCTACAAAAGCAAACAAACAAAACCAGCCAGAAAGGGCTGGTGGAATGGAAATGGAATTAAAATTTTGCCATGCATTTTAGAAAAGGTTAAAGCCAGTGAAATTGCCTGTTCCCAGCTTAAACCTATTTTTCGAGTAATGGTGTCATTTCTACTCTTGTTCAGGATTATATTCCCAAATGTGACATTTAACAAGAATTATTGGGAAATCCCAAATGGAAATACACAGCTGTGTTCTTTGAAGACCATTGAGAGTGAGTCCAAAATATACAGCCTGTGGATCTGCTGGCTCTGGACTGCACCTACCAAGTAGATCCATCTCCTGCTTTTATCCACAGGCAGCAGTAATCTGGCCCACGACCATGAGGTTTCTAGACATGCCAGCACATCAGTAGCAAGGGCAGTGAATGGCTCAAACAACTGATCTGGTCCTCCTTTCATCCAGACAAAGCTTCCACATGGAAACATTCTGGAAAGCTAACTGCAACACAAACAGTAATTGCAGATACTGGAGCTGCTGAAAACTAATAGTCAGAAAATGTTCCCTCAAATAAAGACCACTGACAAATTGAGGTCTGTATACAAATGGAACACAGCTGTTGGCTAAGTCTACTGTTTAATGAAAAACATCACACTGCACTGAAGCCCTCTGACGAATATTACTGAACTTATCACACAGACTTTGGAGATCTTGGTTCACTGTAAATATGGAAAAGCTCCAGAAGTTAACATGCGCTTTGGAGGTGAACCCTTCAAGCTGAGC
>JANHGB010054147.1:0-26068 GCA_026283785.1 Coracopsis vasa
TTGGAAAGTCAGTCATTTCAACAAGATATTTGATAAAGCCACATAATTAACAAATGACCTTGATGTTATCGTACTAACTGGGCACATTTTCATTGTAACAAATACCTTAGCTAGTATCAGAAGATTGTCCAGCATTATATATATACATATGTATATATACATGAACATAGAGAATTACAACATTGATTTTTATATATATAAACCCTTTAAATAAAAATATGCATATAAATGTTTGATGTATATAAACATACAGAATCAGTGCTTCCTAGTTCATACAGTTTCTATTTTACTTTTTTTATCCACCTGCTCCACGGTTTGGGTCTTTCACAGTCTACTTTTCTCATATGCTATCTGCTTCATCAGAAAAAGCCAGAGATTATGACCAAAGTTCTTCAAATGAAGAACTTTGATAGGCAGTTTAGATTGGAAACAGTTGCCAGCTACAACAACAACAAAACAGGATGTAAACTTGATCCCAGCTTCAGCCTGTTTTATGTAGTCTTAGCATCCCTCGCACTCAATAAGTTGATCACCTCATTGTAACTTAGAACTGGCTCTTTCTGAACTATGAAGAATTTAACAATTTCCATGGACAATCAGTATTATCACAACAGATCAAGATCCAGTAAAATGGATTTTTAATATACACATCGCTATTTACTGGCTTCTTTTTAATATATGCTGTGGTATTCAAAAGGGCTTTACACACATCTCTGAAGTTATCCCCCATTTGGCATCTAGGGAACAGAAGTCCATATCCTCTAAGATAATTAGATACTTAATGATCTACGTGTCTATTTACTTTTTTTGAGGATCTGGGCTGCAGAGAATATTAAGCAACTTACCCAAATGTCATACAAAAAAGCTTGTGGTAGTGTCTTAAAGGAAAAAAACCCTAACCAGAAACCAATCTCCTAAATCCATACACTTTGTCTTAACTACTATCCTTGTGAATTACACTGTTATATAATGTAATTAGGAGAAAATAGCAAGTTCTATTCTAGGAACTTCTAATCAGCGACAAGCACTGCACTTCTAACGATCTCATTAGAAAAGAAATGCATAATTGCACCGTAGCACCAGCTAGCAAACTACACCTACAGCCACAGGAGCAGCCCTTTCCCAGGTACCCAGCCCAGATTCAAGTGAGACCACTTCTGCTAAAGGTAACTCCAGGAAGACTCACAAGTAGGAAGTGGTAAGGACCTTGTCTCTTCTAAACATGAGGTAAAGGCTTCTTAATAAAAGAAGTCAAAAGGAAAACTTTATTACCAAGGTATTGTTTGTTGAGAATAAATACTAAGCTGGTGCTTTGCTGCTGTCCTCGAGTGCAGCAGTTTTATATGCAAAGCCTACTTCCAATAGGAGTAGACCTAGAGACCACAGACTTACAAGCACCTTGGATTTTGATCTAATCTTTGCAAATACATTCATATTCAGTAATCGCTATGTACATTTTATTTATACCTGCCTATTCTTAACTTGCACATCTCAAGGCAAGCACCTCACTGCAACACCGCAAATGAAAGGGCCCAACGTTTCTGCCATGTCCTTACAAGTTCAGTACATCTCAGGCCACCTATGACATACTTGAGGCTGCAGTGAATGCTATGACCCAAACCTATCAAAGGACGAAAGAGAAGGCTGCTGGCCAAAACTCACAGAGTCAGAGCAGACATCTGGTACCACCAATAGCAGATATTATAGACCATGGCTGAGCTGTAAAACCTGACTCAGGTTTGAGGTCCCCCCATAGGTGAGAGCAGTGGGGTCTAGATTCTGGGTTTGAAGTCATCGCTGGATATAACGTGGTACTTTCCTGCTTGAGCAGGAAGGAGTGAGCTCCAGCAGCAGGGATCACAACTACAGCTATGGGCTAACGGAATGGTCCTGTGAGATCTCTAGGCAATAAAGATTAGTATCTTGTGGCACGTGGGGAGACAGTTTAAGGTTCTCAAAACAGACATAGTAGCCACTGAACAGTGTTTGCAGCTTTTTCACAGCTTTCTCTGCTAGCATCAGCAAACTCCTACTTGAGTGTGCAGCTCTGTAAAATGGGAATTTTACAGCTCCACAGGGAAGATGTGAAGGAGTAAAGCACCAAAGCAAGGAGTTAGGCATCTAAAAGCTTTATTGATCCGGGTCTAAGTATACTCTATTATTGGACTCCATGTTAGGTCATATCTGGGAGCATAAGAAAAGCAGCCGTAAAAGGCAGCAACAGGATTGAACTCTAAAGTAAGGAAAGAATGTAAGAAAACCTATGAACCGAAACGCTTTAACTTACGAAGGCAAGGACAAGAAGTGGTTAAGAGGGGATTTTGCTTAAGCACAGAGAAGGAAATCTTCAGAGATACAAATCACGACTGCTGATGATTCTGTTTTCCTCCCGACACAGATAATGGGATAAGTGGGCATGCATGGAAATCTCAGAAAGGAGAATTTCTGGGGAGATGAAAGCCTTTCACAAAGCCAGCTCCATTATACCATTTTCCCATGTGCCTCCTGCTGGGAAAGGCTGGGAGCACAGCTACCCTCAGCCTGCAGGAATAGCTGGGAACTCTCCTATCCCCAGGAACATGCCCTAATCCCTGATCTGCCCACCTTTGCAAACAGCCAGGCCTGAAGCAGCTCTAAGATGTCCCCTATCTGCCTCTCTCACCTAATTTCTTAATTCATTCTTCACAGGGAAAGGCAGGGACTGGAGTATCTGTGAGGCATCACCCTGCTCCATCCTGGCTGGGATGCTCAGGTCCCAAAGTAGTGCTAGAGGGTCTGACACAGACCCAGTTCTGTCTCTGCTTGCCAAAAAAGGAGGTGCTGAGGCTGGAACAGTCTCTGAGGGAGTCTCCTATGTGCTACTCCTCATGCAGGACAAATCACAGAGTGAGTGAATGAAGCACCCTCCTCTCCTTCTCCTGCATTGGGCAAGCCAGTGTCAAAGCTCATTCACTGATGTGGGAAACCTAAATCTCTGTGAGGCTCCTCTTCTCTCCTTTTTTTTAATTCTCCCCACCCCCAGTCACTCTCCCTCTTTTTTGGACGTTGCCATGGAAACTGCATCTGGTTTCCATTCTCTCCCTTTCAGTAATGTCCCTGTTCAGAGTCAGAGCCAGTATTGGAGGGACATTGATCAGTGATTCAATGAGCCAGACCCAGGGGAACCAGGCTGGCCTGCAGCACCGAGTACGTAACCCATGGCTCCCAATCACCACCTTCCTCATGGAGAAGGTCCAACTTTGTTATTATTATAGCAATAATACATACCTTTAAGGTACCATCCTTTGGAGGGTCAACAGAAACCTCTTACACACACACCTCAAGCTCCTGACAAGTCTGTCAGGAGATGCTGGGGTTATTCGATGTCCCTGTACATACTGAAGTCTAACATCCGTTGTCTATAGAGAAGCCTGTGAGGCACTGATGTGGCATTTCTCTTTGAAAGGTAACATGTACCCCCACCAGCTGCCCTATCTCCTCCTGAAGCTGCTAGAGCAATGATGCTGTCTTTCGGGCCTTGTGTTAGACCACGTACACCAGCAAACATAGGGCTGTAGGGTACACAAGATCCCTCACAGTCAATTCACCTGCACCCTGCTCTTTAGTGCCTTACTGCTGCTGCCCGATTTCTCATCACTCTGCATCAAGAAGGGAGCATGAGTGAAAGCCAGAAACAGCTGTGCCAACACACCAAGTCAGTAAAGCAACATTTCCATTAGGAAGGGAAGTGAAGATTTCGGATGGCAAGCAGCAACAACAAAAGGCCAGAAAAGAGGAAGGCACATCAGTAAAGATAAAGCAATCTCAAAGCAAGAAAGGATGGGAAAAAAAGTCTGTTGAAATGGGGCCAAGAGAAAGCCTGGCCTGCTTTTTTAATTCCAGCTTGCTGCTAGCTGAATCCCTTTTCCTGCAGCCTCCTCCCACCACCTCCCTGAAGGGTACCACTGCCTCCTAGCACACTGATGTGCCAAGGAGCCCTCTGACAGCTCTCTATTAATTAACTTCATGCCGATACAAATTTTATTTAAACTTAAAAAAATCCAATTCACATTGATCCACCTTCATTGCTCCATCTGGCTGCCAATCAATGGCTGCTCAGCTTTACCTGATGGGGGAATAGATCTCGCAGCTCCATGCAGAAGAGAACACTTGGCAAGCGGGAAATGAAAGTGCTGTCTTTGGGCCTCTCCCCCATCCTACACCCATTATGAAGGGAGCTATATACGTGTCCCTTCTCCTTCCTTGATTTTTCTTCATCCTCCCATTTCTCTGCAGACCTCCCACTCCTGACAGCATGAGGTGTCTCTTTATACCAATTGCCCAGGGTCCTATTGTCCCAGCCCAGGAAGGGGCTTTTCTTATATGGCAGACCAGGCTAAAAGCTCATACAATGCACAGGGCTCAGTGGAGGCAAGAGAGGGATGAATTGCCCCCCTGTGTTTAGACTTCTGACAAGATTTGCTGGGTTTCTCAATGGCAATTGTTGTTTCATTCTCAGAGGGAAGAGCTTTGTCTCTTCCCCTTCCCTCTGCCCCAGTAATCGATACGGCTTCCACAGAGAACAGCCTTTCCCAAACAATGCTTTGTCCCTTGTCTGCACTAAGAAAATCGGTGAGCATTTTTTCTTCTCTCCTCTGCAAGTAACAAAATAAGATGCTCGAGAGGAGGCATAACACACTCATCATTACCTAAGGATCAGAGAGGGGCTGCTGGTCCCACGTTGCCTGCACAACATTATTCCTTTCAACATTACTGGCTGTTGGCAGTCAGGGCAAATGGTCTAGCTCTGGCTGAGTTTAGCACACACAGCTCAAGCTGGCCTTTTTCCTAATGTTTAAAGTTAATGACTCACCTGTGACCCAGGAAGAAGGTGAGAACATGTAACCTTGCATCATTACGCTATGAGAAAGGTCACATAACAAGCAGTTTTAGGTTATTGCATTCTTTCTAAGCTTGTCCTTGAAAAACAACCATACTCTTCCCCTGTAAGCAAAGCTTTCAGCTTGCCAGTATGGCACTGAGGGGGCTCAACAAGCTTGCTTTGTTACTGAGGTTCTAAAATCTCACTGCTCACTGCTTACTAACACTCCAGTGTTAGTAAGTAGTAAAACAGAGACTATTTTACCAAAACCATCCAGCTTTAGCCATCATTTGACAGATGCAGAGAGAAGATGGTAATGGGCTACCCCCAGGTAATGCCCTTGAAGTCATCATTAAAATTCCACCATTGAACTACCTGGTGATAGACCCATCTCTGATGGAGTCATAGCATTTCTGCCAGCCAATAAATCCTGCTGGTCCAAGAGGTCATGTATGCAGGATTCCCTTCGAAGAACACATTCATCCATTTTGGCACAGACCAGACAGTGCAGTAAGCTCTGGCTATTCTCCACAGCATACATTGTTCCTGCCCACTGGGCCAAGGCAGTTGCTTGTCTGCCCACAGTAGGTGGAGCATCCAACCTACAGCCTTAATGTCTTATGTGCACAAGTCTTTGCATGCACCCACACATGTATTTCACTGTCTTAAAAGACAATAGTATATTGGCTTACATACAACAGCTTCTATTTGTGGGTAAGAAGTGAAGGGAGGATAAATCCTCCGCCCCTGCCGAAGCAAAACAATGTGATCTAGGCAAATATGTCAGACTGCTTCTCTAATTTAGGTGATGTTTATATGCTGAGCACACACTGGTGAGTATGCCTATAAACCCAATACAAGCTGCAACAGGGGAGGCTGGATACCCCTGAAATGGCAGTCTAAGTGCTTGTTGGATATTGTAACAGCATGGCTTGTGCAAATTCACCACTAATACTTGCAATCCCTAAGCCTTGATAAATGCATTACAGGCTTGAACCACAGAGAGAACAAATGAGCGGGCAGGAGAAACAGAACTGTTAGGCTTATTATGTCTTTGGTTCCTGGAAAAAAGTAATACCAACTTGATTTTCTGCCTGCTTATAAATGTTCTGGACTAGTTTTGGTAACACAGAATCCTCCCATTGCAAATAAAGTAATTCTGATGCTTGTGAGCTGTTTCCTGATGGCAGATACCAGAATCCTTATCAGCTAACCTGTTCTGACACTTACTCTTCAATGAGGTAGAAGAGGGAGCCACAGGAGATGGTGAATCCAAGTTTACTTCAGAAATAGGTTCTAAGTTCAGGATGGGCCAAGTGGGAAACCTTGTGTTTGATTACTCTCCATTAGGCTGGATTGATTACTCTCCATTAGCAGGGTGGGATTTGGAAGCACCTGCAGAAAAGCTTTTGGAGAAATAAGAAGGAACTTTGTAACAGGAGTTGCTGGAAAACTTTAATGGGTTCTCAGGTCCAGCCCAAGTGGGCATCGCTTTGTCTGTGCTTGGTGACACATGCAGTAAGTTTGTTGTGAGGCTCTACTGAGCCATAGTTAGCTACTGGTGACATGCTTGTGCTGCTTGGTGAAAGTTCAGCAGGATCTCAAGTTCCATCTGGTGGACATCTCACTCCAAAGACATCAGGGTTGATATCTGAAGATAAGAAGGCCCACATAGCTCAGTCCTACAGTGATCATACAGCACTTTTTATCCTGCAGTGTTTATCCTTTTGAAATGCCCTTCTAGCTTCGCATTTTCATTGCCAGAATGGGGATTAAAGGACAGCTAAATTAAGGAATTATTTCAAGATAACACAAAAACAACCAAGAAAGAGCAGGAAGCTCAACCCCCAGCTCCCAAGTCCCAGGCTAGTGTTTCATCATCCCTCCTTCATGGTCTGAGACACCTGCAAGGTTGCTGTGGCTACAACTGCTACAGCAAACACATCACCCACAACTGTTCCCATGCCCGTCCTCCAAGTCTTTCTGCTGACCCTTCTTTCTTTTACTTATTTGCTCTTTGTGCACTTTCCCAGGGTCTCTTTTTGCCTCCCTCTCATCTTGCAAGGACAGATATACACACCATCTATGCAGAGCTAGAAAAGAAATATCCACAGGATGCTGAACGTGCTCACAGGAAGCAAACAGCCACAGCAAAGCAAACAGTCCTGGCCCTCACAAACCTGGCTTCACACAATGAATCAAAGGTACTTAAGCTGGCATGAAACCACCTTGGGCTTTTGGAGCTTGCTGGCAGGAAAAGAAAAGCTGAAAGGGAAAAGGGAAAAAAGGGAAAGGAGTGAGGTAAGAAGAAGAGCAGAATATCCAAGACCCCACAAGTAAGCTAAAGAAATCAGAGGAACAGCACAAGTTGTGTCTTTGGTGTTTGCTTTGATAAACATCACTCCCCGTGTAGCTTCTAAGCGACTACCCTTCACTTCCCTCAATCCCCATCTTTGCTCTCCTCCTCCCATCACTTCAGACACATACAACACTGTGCTTTCCTGCCTTTACTGCTCTCTTTACTGCTCAAACACACCCTTTTCACCCTTTCCTCTTTTTCTCCAATGACCCCTGCCCCTTAACTCCATCCCTGTCTCAGGCTCTTTTCTTTCACAGGCCTTGACAGAAAGAAGCAGGTCTGAAATGAGCTGTTACTCAATCCCAAATTACCGACCCTTAGGGGCAGGGACTGCTGTATACACTTATAGTGTCCCAATCACCACTTAAGGCCTTTTGATATTGCTACAGGAACCACATCTAAAACCAGAAGAGGTCATTTGGGCTAATATAACCTCCAGGATAACATGGGCTGGAAAACAGCTCAGCAATTTCAGCACTCAGTAGTTGGTTGCACTACAAAATTTCTTCGAAAGGTACCCAGTTTTGACTAAAAGACTCCAGCTGAAGGACTGTCTACTATAAACTTAGACCAGCTGCTATCGTCCTTTTTAACTTCCACCTCATTTCTAGTACAAATCCATCCGCCTTCAGCTGCTGATTGGTATGCTTATGCCTAAAATCATCATATTGTCAGAGCTTGTCAAAACCTTTCTTTCTTTTCAGGAAAAAAATCACAAGTTCACAGTTTTTTTTACCAGGAAAGAAACATGCGCAGATGAGAGGCTTCCCTGTGAAAGAAAAATATTGGGAAAAGCATTCTGTTTAGGAGGTGTGAGAATCTTTTGTTTCAATGATGGTGAGGTCCCTTGCTTTAGTAAGGATAAAAAGCTTCTGCTGGCACTACTCAGACTTCTTGTTGGTCTATGGTGAGGCACTCCTGCTCATGATGGGGTTAGAACTAGATGATCTTAAGGTCCTTCCCAACCCAAACCGTTCTATAATTCTATGATTTTTGTACCAGGAAGGGTATAGCAGGTACCCAATGAGGCTGTAGGACCTGCAACCTTGCCAAAACTCAGCTAGATAAAGCCATGGTGACCTGATGTGGGGTTGGATTTGAAGAGGAGGCCAAACTTTGTGACCTCCAGCTGTCCCTTCCAGTCAGCATGTTTGTAGTTCTGTAGAATCAAGACACCAACAGATACTCCAGCCTAAGTATTTCACTAAGCCTCCTTCACAAACAGTTATAGTATCAAGGAAAGAGGGCTTCCAAAGGAAAACTTGGACAGTGTTTCAGCAGAAGTTATGAATTTGCTCTTGAATTCAACCCTTGAGCTTTCGTTAGCATAGGAAAAGTGCATTTAGGTCTCTTCACTTTTGCTTCCTTGCTTTCCTGTGCCAGGGATGGGTGGGCAGACAGCAGCCCATCCCTATCTATACAGAGACGTATTTTAGTAGGAGCACCATGATGCACAGCACCTTTTTTCTTGCGAGAGAGTAGCAGAAGAGCTCATCTGCAGAAGAATATAATATTAAAATACTTCAGAGGAGTCCTGATTCCAATTCCCAAGCTGCAATACCTCCTTTTTCTAGGAAATCTTTGGGAAAAATCAACGCTTTCTTTCACAAAATTTCAGCTGAAAAATCTTTTGAGGTATCTTTTTCTGTCAAAAAAAGCTGTCAGTTTTCCCACTGAAGTCTGGAACAGATTCAAAGTGACAATTTTTTCTTCTGTTTTACTTTAAAATGTCATATTCCTACTTTTTTTGGTTTTTTCCTAGAGTGGAATAAAAGCATCCGTGACAACGTGACATTTCCACTCAAGCTATCAGTTTGTTTCTCCTCTTTTTTTTCTTTTAAGCTGAGAAACAGAAATTGAATATTTTCAGTCAAAACGTCAATTTTTGAATTCAAATGTTTGTTTCAAATTTCCCTCGGAAACATCATTTCTTTTTTCCTCCCAGCAGAAGTGATGTTGTTCTCCTTCCCAGAAAAGTTCATTTTCAACATACTGATGTTTCTTGGCCCTTACAAGAATACTTTTTTGCACATAAAAACTTCAACCTATGCAAACTAATCTCTCTGCCTTGGCAGTTAATTGGGCAGACACGGGTTGAAGGAAGGACAGTGGGAAAACCCCTCTTCAGTTTGTGTCAAGGCTCTGAAAAGGGGCTGCAGTCTTTTCCCAGTTGACAAGGATGGGACGCACTGCCTTGAGCACACTTTAACTCCTGCCCCAAGATACCAAGGCAAGAAGGAGTGTGTAAAATTTCACAGAATTACAGAATGGTTTGGTTGGAAAGGACCTGAAGATCATCCAGTTCCAACCCCCTGCCATGGGCAGGGACACCTCACACTAAACCATTGTCACCAAAGACAATGTCCAACCTGGCCTTGAACACTGCCAGGGATGGAGCATTCACAACTCCCTTGGGCAGCCTGTGCCAGTGTCTCACCACCCTCACAGTAAAGAACTTCTTCCTTATATCTAACCTGAACTTCCTGTGTTTCAGTTTGAACCCATTACCCCTTGCCCTATCACTACAGTCCCTAATGAAGAGTCCCTCTCCAGCATCCTTGTAGGCCCCCTACAAGGAATGTTGGAAGCTTCAGTAACTGTTCACAAGGTGGGTCTCAGCCCTTTGTTGGTGGCTGAGAACCTAACTTGTTTCCTTCCAGAGTTTCTAATCACTTTGATAGTCTTAACAGCTCTCTAGAAACTGCCCTTTCAAAACTAAATGAAAGGCACAGTGAGAAACCTTGCTGTCTGAGTGCATCCTTCTTCTTCCTGCCTCAGACCCAAGGACTTAGCTACCAAATTTTATGCTGCAATCCAGTGCCCGAATGTCATTCTACATATGAGAGGTACAAGTCCTATTTGATCAAGAGCAAAAATCCACACCCTAGCTTCATACATTTTACTTCAGTTCCAGGCCTATGGTAATATTGGCATCTGCCCAGGCTTTCTCTTCAGGACTTAGGAAAACATCTAACTTCCAGACTTTGTAGGAAAGTTTACACTGCTGCACAATCCTTCTTTATATTAAATCCACACAGCAATGATGATAATGTGGCTAAAAATATTTGACAGCAAGGGACTGAGTGGGTGGAAAACAGGGGTTTGTGAATTATTGCTTGAGTATTGAATATTGAATTTAGTTACATACGCTTATCCCTGCTTCTGCATTTAGTTCACTTTCTTGCTCCAGTCTTCACACCTTACCTAGAATAGCCCTGATCAAACATGGCTTTTCAGTTTGTTTCTTCTATCCAGCGTACCCTACTATACTGGTTCATGAAGTGCTGTCCCTTGAAGGACATTTCCAAAATCCACACCCTGATTGCATATTCACCACCCAACATCACTCTATCCATTTCCACTGAGAAAAATTGATCAATCCATAGCTCCCTTTCCCTGGCAGGCATGTGGAGGCAGTATATAGTAAATCAAGCACTAACACTACTAACAGAAAAACTTCACCAAGGATATGCCTTGCATAACAACTTAGCTAAAATACTGCATATGCAACATGTAGAGCATTAGAAAATGTCCACTGGGGTGTCCCTGGGAACTTCAATGTTGCCTAATGGTCCAAACAAGTGGGCAGCTTTCCTCATTGCTATTTACACTGCACCTTCATTGTTATGTTTTAAAACAGGTAGAGTTTCCAACATTAAAAGTGGCACCTATGATGATGAACTCAAATCTGCAATAAGGAGAAGCAGTAAATGCTACTGTGTGGATGCTGCTGCTACTGGATCCATTGCAGATCCACACACATAGAGGCACTTGCATCTTTAACCTTGTTTGTGTTCATTCAGATAGCCAATTTTGTGAAAGGAGAGGTTAGAGCTCCTGCTGGCCACCTGGTTTATTTGAGTTCCTAACCCTTTCTCTCTAGTTTATCATCAGCTTCTTTCTAAACCTTATTTAGTTCTCATCTGTCAGCATGATTCTCCAGTCCGCAACACAAAACCTGGCTGAAAGGAGTTATTAAGTGTTAGAGAAAGTTGTAAATGAAATCTAATTCAGGAGTCCATACCCTCATCCTAAAGGAAATATAGCTCTGTGAGCATGAGGAAAATGAAACACAGAAGTCAGGGCACCAGGTACAAGATAAGCAGGCTCTGTATTGATGCTCTTCCTTCAAAGCAGATTGCTGATGTCAATATGAAATATTCTGTACCCTTGTCAAAGGTGAGGGAGCATGGTGTCACTTCTAGCACCTTCCTCATGAGCTTAGAATTCATGTTTGGAGTCTACCCCGAGTGTCACAAGAACACCCCTCAACTGTCCTGCTAAGATAGAAAGAAGTTCAAGAGCATCCTGAACATAAGATAGGTTATCACTGTGATGATATCTGGGGAAAACAACTGCTCTGAAAGCACAGTATGTATTTTTAAACATGGAAGCGCTACCAGGCATAGCTGCAACACCTTTAGACAAGTTTTAAACTCAGTTCTGCTGTAATGATGCAGCCCACAACCACTTGCCTGTGCAGCTCATCTCTTCTTCCTGCTGCCTTCCTCATGCTTCAGACCAATATCCCAAAGCTCATGCAAGGCAAGCATGCCTTCACTTCAAGAGGTGCCAAGAAACATTAATTTCAAGTAATGATGTATCTGATGTTTTCAAGGTTAGATGTCAATAGCAGCTTTACCAGAGCCATAATAAAACAACACACTTCCCAGTTAGGGGCTATGTGCTACCCTCACACAGAGTCCATGTTCCCCAAGGTGCTTAGGGTGGGTGACTAATAATCCATGGGTCTTCACAGTTGCCTCATGCGCCTACACACACAAGCACACCCTGCTGTAAAAGAATATGTAGACAATCTCACCTGCATGGTGTTTACACAACACTGATAAGACTCTTTTTTACCCAGATGATAACTAAACTGCTTTTACTCATATTTACACTCAACAGCTCCCCAGTACCAGGGACTCCCAATGAGTCAGACCTGAGATGCGTGTAGTAGACATGCCAAATAGAGGCACCGTTCTCATAGATACCGCTGAACCTGCTGAGCTTGATGGGCCTTAGTAGCTATACCTAGTTGCATTATACTGCTAAGAGCCAAAAAACCCAAGGTGGGTCAAAAGTCCTCATCACAAGCATAAAAGTGTGGTCTGAATAATCTCCCCCACCTCCAATAGTGAGGCAAAACTGCCTAAGCAGGGTGACATTCAGACAGTTTCCTATGGGGGAGGCAATTTCCTCTTATGTCCCTGACAAAATAAAGAAATACATAGTAGGGTAATCTTTTAATCAAGGCTTACACTTAAATGTTAGGCTAAACCAAGCTGAACTGGTTTAGCAGTGTACAGCAGTAAAGCAGAGACACCAGCCTTCAAATATAACTTTGCAGGGGTTGCACAAGATGCATCAGTGAGAAGGGCATGTCGTGGGTGACATTGGATTAGTTTGGCATCAGAGGCTGTTAGTGCTCTGCTATGCTAACCATGCACTAGTACCTATTAGTACAATAGGGAGTCTGAGTCACATTCATAAGCCAGATGGAGGAAGATAATCACAGTGCAAAGTCATGGTGGCAGGATGCGGAGTAAGCAAATGTCACCCAGACCTCCCGAAAGCCAAAGGACACCCACAAGAGGAAAAGGGAAGCAGATCACAGGAGGTGGAAAGCTGTATTTTGTAAATCTGGGGAAAGGCAAGCCATTGCAAGTAATTTTGCTACATATCTAATGAATCCAGATCAGCTACTGCTTAAGTGCAGGCTAGCAGATGAAAAGGAAGACAAGGGCCCTGACACAATGACCTGGACTGAAGCCAGTAGAAGCATGGTAATGGCCCCACTTCTGCATGGGACCCAGCACAACACCTAGGAGTATAATACCTTTCCATCAAAGAATGGGCTCAGTAGAAAAGTTATTACACAAGGTTACAGTAGGACGTCTGCTATAGATTCACCAGATGAAAGAGGAAAGTCTGAGAAACAACTAGACACCTGATTTTTTCAGGCCCTAGACACAGCCATGAGTGGAAGTCCAGGCTCATATGTGAGTATGCTACTCCATACACTGGAAGCACTGTTTTAGCTCTACCTTATCCTGGTTTTCTTACCTGCTTTGTTTGGGCTGCCATTTCCATGACTCAACCACATAAACAACCTGTTTAGGTCAGTTAAGAGAAACACCACACACAAACCAAGATGCACATACTTGGTATTTGTTCTGGATGCAAAGGCTGGGTCTACATAGGCTTGTCACCCCTTCAACTCTTGCAGACACTGGACTAACATGCAAAGTCTTTCATGCCCGACATACAATTTGTCTCTTTGCTCTCCTGTGGCTGGCCTTGGGCCTTTGTCTTCGCAGTGCAACATCTCAGCTGCTCTCCTACTCTGCAACCCCTATCCCAAATACAGCTGGCTAAGGAAGTCTGTAAACTACTGCAATGGATTAACAGATAAGAGAGAAGCCACGAAGCTTCACAGCATCCTGGATGTGCTGTCAGGGAGGGTGTGCTACATCACACAAGCCCCACCTAAACTGTTGCTCCCTTTCACTAGATATTGATCTACCTCTGTTGCATTTCTTGATTGGGACCAAGGTCTGGTGTCTGGAAGGATCTGTTCATGTGATCTTGCTGTCCTCAAGACAGGTTGAGAGGGTATCTAAGATTGTATTGCTGGTGCAGAGAGAGCTCCAGGGCTTATGCAAATCTGCTCCTCACCCTCGGCAAGGCAGAAGACTCAAATATAATGAGCACAGAAGAACTGATTTTTCATGAGGCTATTAGACTCGGAGGAAACCAGAGAGCTGTGGTAGCAGTTCAATGTCATCTGACCAGGTCTTTATGTCTAGCCTGGATTCAGGGGATACAGAGGATGGACAGCGCATGCCAGGTCTCTACACTTATTCTTTCCTTTTGTCTAGGTGCACAACAGGGGGACCAGGATGGGCTGATCATTAGAAAGCACTTTTAATCAGACCTTCATGAAGATCACAAAGTCATCAGCTCACAGTGAGGGATTGCCAGGGACTCCATGATGAATGCATTTGCAAATATTGCTGCAGAATAATTTCCTTCCGACGCCAGAGCACTCCAAACAAATTAGATTCCCTCTAATCACATCTCCTGTCTGTGGATGAGGAAAGATGGGCCCGTCAGCACAAACGCATTTAGGGGGCGGGCAGCGGAGGGGAGAGAGGGGGAAGTAAGGGGCTAGATACAGCAGGCAGGCAGATGAGGTGCTGGAAAGTTGCCCAGCTTTGAGAAGAGTCTGAGCAGTGGTGTGGATACACAGCAATGCCAAGCATGCTAACAGCTCTCCCCCTGCTTGCGCACACACACAGACAACATGAATGCCAGAGGTGGAAAAGCCTAAAATTCACCTGGAATTTTACAATGGTGCAGAATAAGAGGAAGGAGAATTGTGCCAGCATCATTTATCCCAGAGGGTGCAGCTAAGATTACAGAGATGAGCTAAAAGCAGTTTCCATGATGAGGCGAAGCCTTTGTGCTGCTTTCCTCACTGCCTTCCAAATGCCCTACCCCTAGCTGGGACACTTGAATTAGTGAAGCAGAAGGAACAGCTTCCCAGATAATCCAGTGCAGGTGACTCACAAGATGCAGTAGTAGGATGGAAACACAGTTGGGAATTGGTAATTAGTACAGGGTGGCATTTATGCCATGCTGGAGCCGTTCAACAAAGCTGGTAGCTCTAAACTCATACTACAACTGAGCATATTAATTTAAGGCTCTTGGAAATCAGGGACACAACAGGACTTCAGTTTAAAGACAAACCAGGGATGAACAGCACTTTGTGTAGTTAAAATGGAATATACTGCACTGAAAAGGATGGTTTAAGTAAGATGTCTGAAGGCTACTACTCCTCCCTACAACACATTTAGAATGAGTGCTGGAAACTCTCCAGAAAAATTATTGCAGAGTAGTATGATTGTACCAGTATCGTGTCTATCATCTACAATTTCCCTGAATGCATGAATTAACCCAACAATAGCTTCCTCCTCCTTTGCCTGAAAAAGTCAAGCATCATCACTTAGCTACATATTGCTTAGTGACTGACCTGGCAAGGCACAGGTAATAGTTTCTGTTCTGGACAAGTGCAATCCACAGAGGTAAGGTGGTGATAGAGCAAGCCTGACATTTACTTCATCCAGTTATTCTCCAGCACTGGCTTGAGATCTACTGTACCCATTTCTACTAAGGAATTGGAGGAGCCCGATATTCTTAGAAAGCAGATTCTGCCATGTTTTCACACA
Source organism: Coracopsis vasa (assembly GCA_026283785.1). Classification (NCBI taxonomy): domain Eukaryota; kingdom Metazoa; phylum Chordata; class Aves; order Psittaciformes; family Psittacidae; genus Coracopsis; species Coracopsis vasa. The sequence continues at coordinate 15,452 of JANHGB010054147.1, forward strand.
TGGGGTATGAAAGCGTGCAACATGGTAGATAAGACAAGGATCGTGGGCACATTCTGTGAATACAAAGCAGTAGGAACAGGCTGAAAGAGTTCAGTGCAATGCAATTATGTAAGGAAGGACTGAGAGGCACACTGCACTTGCAGGCCTACGAGTTATCTGTTGAAGGACTTACAGTTGGTGCTTTATTCATTTCCCTGCTCAGAGGATCTAGGGTAGTTTTTGGCTTCCCACTCCCTAGCTGGTAACAACTTGCTGTTCACAGTTCCCACTCCTGGCAGCTCAGAAAACTCTGCCAACAGCTCACTACTGAAGAAGAAAATGTAAGCCCAGTCCGTGCCCCTTTTAATTAGCTTTGAGATCTGGCACCGAGTGAGCTGACACAGAAGAGACAAAGTAAAGAGAAAGTCTTGTTTAAAATACAGCAGGGAGCTAGCTGTGGAACGAGGAGAGTTGGGGGGAGCGGAGGAAGGAGAGGGGAGCTGCTGCGAGCGCAATTGGCCTTGTTTGCTCTCCTGGAAGCCTCTGTGTGCTTTTCCTCTAACGTGAGCTGGGTTTATATAGGGGGCAAACCCTTATGGGGCAAATAGGCTCAGGGCAAGTCTTCGGCCAAGCAGCAAGCTGCCAGCTTCCCCTCCTCCTCCTTCTCCTGCGCTCTCTTTCACACTCTGGCGCAGCAGGACCTTCTTATCAGGTATGATAAGCAGCACTCCTGAGCATGGCTGGCAGTTTTCCAGCTCACGTTCCCAGAGCGCGGCCGGGCGCTGCCGCTGTGTGAGCACACTTTAATAAAACTCTGATTTTTATCTGAACATTTTATTAATCCAGGCTCAGCCCTGTGCCAAAAAAGCCAACGCGCTGAATATGCCAACGCGTGTTCGCTCCGGCTTCTAATGCCAGCGTACCTCTGCCCACAGAGTCTCCTCTGCTTCACACTGCGAAGCGTTTTCTATGCAGAGTTGCTCCTGCTTTATTTCTTTGCCCCTTCGCTGTGCTAAGGAGATGGCAGGGGCTCTCTGCAACTGTTTCGCACTCCCTTTTTTTGCAGTGATTTTGAACCAGAAAAGGAAAGAAAAATTGATTATTCACTAACATGTTCTTATGGACAGAATTACTGTTTTCCCCCAAACCACATGGAAAGACACTGGAGAGCTGCAAGCCATTCCTAAAACATATTTTATACATATATATATTCCTTTCTTATCCATCCACCACTGCCCTACTGTCATTCACCACCTCCTATGATACATCCGTCTCAGTCCTCTCGCAGGGTGGGCTGAGATGTTGACATCACTGGGTGCTAGAAGTCAGCCTGCTGCAACATGGTTAGAGGAAAGGAACAGGAAAGATGGAAAGGTTTGTGTGGGACCAGGCTTAAAAGATGAGATGGATGTTCTGAAAGCATCCATAGTCAGTACAGTTTTTCTGTGCCCTGGCTGATGGATTGACATGATTTCCTAGAATAAGACATCCTGCTCTGCTGCTTTTCCTACTCTTACTATGCCAGTTTAAGAATGAGAGCCAAAGGCTTTCAGCTCAATAAGAAACTATGCCAGTGGGCCTTGTTCTCACCTAAGGAAGTAGCCACCCCACTGTCCATAAGACTGATGGCATTCAATGCAAAAAGTGCCTTTTTGTGAGCTGTGTTAGAGCACTAAGCACCTTCTAGGACCATGATACTGATCCACAGTCATTACTGGCAACTGTCTTTTGGCCTTTCATCGTTGGAGGAAGTCACATATTTTCCTATTCCATCTCTCTATGGTCCTTCTGTAGAGGTTGTCCTCATTTGTCCGCTGCTCTTTTATATGCATAATATGTTTTCCCCACAAGCTTCAGATCAAACTCTCCCATTCTGTATTCCAAACCCTGCTCATCTCCTGCTGCAAGCACTGTTTGTCTTCCATCCCACTTAAGCCAGGCTAAATCCTAACCTACTCCTGTACAAGCTCAGAACTTCCTGTCATTCCTTTGAGAAAAGTTCATTGTGGTTTTAAGCTTGTTGTCACAAACCTTCTGACTCCTTGGGATTCTCCTTCAATCCAGTTAATGGCCCCCTTTTCAGCTGTCTGATCTGCACTAACAAATGCTCAGGGAACACCATCAGAAAGTCCAGGTGCTGGCCAGCTAAGACTGCACTTTACTAGGTGAGATGACATGAAAACACAAAACAGCTTCATGTTACTTCCCAAGTCATACAAGCAATAGATTTGACAAGCAGCAAGTAAATGGTAGAATGGGCTTTGAAAGCAAGGATGTACAGATGGTTCATTCTTCTCTAGCTATTCATTTGGGCAGTTGATTTTTGGAAGGAAGCATATACTTAGTGTTGTCAATCTATTAAAACTGAAAGAGCAAGGGAAGATGGAGTTCTGCCTGGAAACTCAGGAGATACTTATGAGACTGAAGTTCAGCTATTAGCTCTGCTGGAGACATCACACGTGATATTGGTCAAATATACCTTAGCTCCTTCCTTGTGTAGTAAGAATGCCTGAAATAGTCCAGCCCTGACTTCAGCAAATAACGACTGAAAATTAGAGTTGGTGTTCTTCTAAAGGCTTCGAACAACAAGGAGGAAAAAAAAAAAACTGCTGTGGGGATAACAGGTGAAATAATGAGCTTAACAGTGCCATGGGAATAACCTGTCCCTAAGTCCTGTTCCTGTTAGGATTTTACATAAACTCTGTGCGCTCCCTATCTCGCTATCTCCTCAGGCAAAATACAGGCTGGCTGCTTATGCTAGCCAAATGTTACAGTCAATTGCTTCATTCCCAGTCTTAGGGTCTGTCTTCTTTGGCATTAGTCAAAAAAACCCAATCCCAGAGAACCAACCAACCCCCTGCCAATCAACAACAATCAAATTGCATCCTGCAGAGGACCACTGAAAGTTTCAAATGATGCTGCAATCTGTGTGCTATAGGCTTAGGAACATAATGCTACGTACTATTTCTGTATAAGGCCTGGAGCTCAAAACAGGTTCATTAAGATTTGTAGTCTGCACTGTCTAAAGGCAAGAGCTGTTTGGCCCTAGGCTCTGGGCAGCAAAGATGTCTGTGCCGTGCAGGATGATTTAACTTAGGTCCTAAGAAAAGTGTGGACACATTAGTACAGCATGCTGATCAAGCTACTGTGCTCTACTTCTCCGAGCAGCTAAGAAATCTGATGGGACGTCTTCCCACACATGGTTATTCTGCTCCCAAAATAGCTGAGAGGATCTTGCACAATACTACGGCACATACAAAGAGAGACTATCTTGCCCTTCTCCAGCTTCCAGTGTGTTGGCATTCAGTCTTCCCACAAGAGTGGTTTTTTAGATCTATGCAAAAGTTATTCACTTAAAAAACCAAACCAACACAACTGCAATAATCAATTAGCAGCTCCCCCAGAACTCATTTACTTCATAGCTTGATCTGTGCAAAGGATTATGTTCTCTCCAACTATGTGTATTATCTCAAAGGGGAGGTGTGAGCAGCTTTCACACACACCTAGAATCATCTTTCAAAGTGCCAGACGCAGGCCGCTGGACTAAATGAGACTGGTGCTCAAATATTTCTGCACTTCTGACATTAAAGAATCTGTGCTGCAGGATAGTGAAGAAGCCATGAGAGTCCCCTCTAGTGAAAGTTTAGCATTAAGAAGGTCAAAGCCTTAATGAAAACGGCGTAGGGACTTTGCCTTGTGAGCATGGTTTTAAAAGGACTATGGAAGGAGCAAAGCAAAGTACAACCATATAACCTTTTTTCCACCTTTTTCTTAACTATGATTCCAAGCACAATAATTGGAAACAGAAACCTCTGAACTGAGGCAACGGTAGGAAAAAGGAAGGAACGAGCAGCTGTGGGTGATGGCTCCTCACGATCTTGAGATATTAGTGCAAATAGAAGCTTGTTATCATTTTGAAAGCACATTAATCGATCACCTGCTTACAAGATTGTTCCTGGTAAAGACTATTATGTGTACCCTGGGAAAAATAACACTGACTAGTGGATTTGTCAACACAGGACGAGGGCTCTGAGAAACCTATGAGAGCAACTGCACAAGTACCCTGGCCTCTGTCACGCTGCTATGCAGAGTGCAAACCTAGAATTATCCCAAGTGGGAGACCATTTTGCTTCACAGGATAAGGTTTAAATGCTGCAGTCCTCTCCCAGAGGAGTAGACTTGTCACTCCAAGGATCTCTTTGCAAGGCAAATGCTTGCTCCTGTTATCCAAGGAAGTAGTATAACACAGAAGGAATCCAAGGCACTTGCCAGCCCTGATATGGTGAGGGGTGCTCATATATGCCTCAGCTACATAGATGACAGCTGCTGTTCAAAACATCTCTCTTCATAGGCTTGTGTAATATTTGTACAGAGCAATATTATCCTAAACGTCTTCTAATTATTCCTCTGGATTAATGAAAACCTGTTATATTATTGACGGGTCTTTTGCAATATTTATAAAACATGGATCGGATTAAGGAGGAATAAATAAATATGTAGAGGATGCCCAACATAAATAAATATTCAGTCACCTATTTTTTCACAAGATGGTTTAAATACATAGCATTTTCAATAAATCTTTAATAACTCCACAAATATTTATTTATTTGCTTTGAAGCATAAGGGAATTGCAAGAAAGCTCTGCAGACTGCAGAAAGGGCAGGCAGATGGAATGCATGCCCTACCATGGAGGCTTCAACCAGCTTCTGGCAAGGAAAGAAAACACATCCTGAGTTGCTCCAGGCTTGGGAGCGAAGAGAGCAGAGGGAGAGGACTTTCAGGAATTGAATGGAGAAACATCCCAAATGCTTCATAACCAGCCATGCATGCCAACCACCACTACCACACAACACAGCACCTATGCCCAACCAACCACCGCCATGTCTCGCAAAGCTCATAATTACATTACAGAGAAGTCCTCAGTCTCTGTAGGATTCTCTGTCCAAGCTATTCTAACAGTAAGGGAATTACTGAGAGCAGATTTGCTGGAGCTCCCAAGCCAGAAATGAGGAAGGAAGAAAGGAAGAGACAGGTTGGTAGTGAACTCCCAATTTTCTCAAGTAGTCAAGTTTTCCCACAAGCTAATAAATGTCAAGAAAATAGTTTGGTTTAAGACTCTACCTATGGCATTAAGCATCCTAAGTCCTGCCATAAAGAACAGATCCGCTTCTGGCAAATAGGAAAGCTGGGCTCTGCTCTGCTAAGGAGCCCTCAACATCCTAGATCTCAGGAGATTCGGGTATAAACTGGGGTGCTCAGCCTCTTAGAGAACACAAGGTCATACAGAGATCTTAAAAGTCAAACACCACTACGTTATCAAGTTTTACTTTCTACAGGCACTACAATGGTTTGTCTATCGTGACCCAGAATAACATCACAGCAGGTTATCCAAATGTGACTCTTCTGAAATATGTTTGCATAGCATCAAACGCTTGCTAAGACAATGGCTCTTTGTAATCACTTGATATTGTGGTAAAGAAATGTTTTAAAATTAAATGCCCAAAACACATTTAGCACATTTAGTTTTAATGAGAAAGGATGGTCATTGCATGTTAAATAAATACTGATTGTAACAAGCAAGTCAAGTTGCTGACTTTTAATAGCTGTGCAGTAAACTGTTTATGCGTCATTATGTGGATTTGGAAACATCAGCAAATATGCTTTTAATAATCAATTGATACTTAACATATAATACCTGCCTGATTAAATCAAAAGAGATGGATGCAGCCACAGTAATTACTGTATATTGTTACAATGCCACTGGATTAGGGAAACATATTTATTGAGGTGGAAAAAAGTCAGAGGTAGATACATATCTCATTGTCTGTCTTCCTACTGCACTACCTTGGGCTTACCTAGGGAAATCAGTGTTCACCCTAGTCAGTAATTGGATGGGATACCACCAAGGGAAACCTGGAGTGCTGAGGGAAGTGATGATAATAATGCAACTGAGTCTGCTCATTTATTTTCCAGATGCAAACTGTGATGCTGGAAGTCCTCTGAAGCACCTGGGCTTCCCTGTGTCTGGCTGTACCTTGCGTGACATAGCATGAGCTGAACATGTAGCTCGGCTCTAGTTCAATACTTTGGTTACTGGGAACACAAACATGCTCCTATTTGCTGATAGCTGGAATAAAACTACCCTTAGGCCACACGTTTAAAGCCAAGGAAAGAAAATTTTGGCATAGGCTTTAAGTTCTTAAACAAACAACACATGCTTATTACAAATGCACAGTGTATGAAAATGTAGCCTGTACTAAAGACAGCTGGGGAAAATCCTCCATTGTGTACATTGCTGTAGGCTACCCAAAAGCAAATGAGACTGTGGCACTTCAGCAAACACTGAGGGCTGGCTCATATGTGTAAAAGCAGAGGGAACCAACAGTTCCATTCAACCCAGGTCCAAGATTTATCACATAAATTCATCCTCCCTCACACCAAACCCTCTGCAGGACAGGAAGGCATCTAGAACCAAACATGAGTGTTAGCAGGAGCTTAATTCCACTGACACCAATGGCGTTCTAGAGATCTGAACAAAGAGGTCATATCTGTCTTTGAATCTCAAGCTCAGTTGCCGGGGCCAGAGTAACTATATACTGAAATAGGTGAACTTCAAAAGGTTTAGGAAAACATCTTAAGAGTTTCAGGAAGCTGCAGGAGCACATCTTTAATTCTCTGCATGTTAGTGAGTCTGGAAGGCTAGGAGTCTGCTGAAATCATTACATCTGGTCATACTAAAAGCAAGACTGTAGAAAGACAAGACCAAAAGTCCCCCCCAGACCTCTCGCCCTCTATCTCCTCAACCACATGCCTGCACTAAAAGCAAACAAAGTAGATGGTGAATTTGAACCAGTGCAGGAGAGCACACAAACTCACCTGTTTATACTAACTCTGCTACCAAAAACCAACCAACCAACAAATCCCGTAAGGACTGATGTCTTTAAAAAGGAACAGAAAGCACTATGTCTGCTAATGTTATTAATAGAGCAGCAGTAACAACAATGCTACTTTGGATTCCTAGAGCACCTTTCATCCTGGGTATCAAAGCACTTCATAAAAAGCTGACTAGACATCACCCTTCCCCATTGGAGGGGAAGTAAAAATGAGGCACAAGCATTTTCAGCATCACCAGCCACCTGCAATACTTGAACCCCAAATCCCTTGCCTTAATGAGACCTCACTTGCTTGCCTACTAATTGGCAGAGTGGGATAATAGTCACCGTCACATCCCAAGGTTTCAGGAACCCAAGCAGGCTTTCAAAAGACTTCTCTCCACCTCCTTGCTCCCAAACTTCCAACCCCAGTATACATCAGTGCACCTTTGGATAGAGTCATTATGGGGTTTTCTTCACTTTGCTCTAAATCATAAGGTAGAAACTGCAAAAGATAACATGGGCCCTGATGGATCAGTAGCCCAATGTGGTAAATGGTGTCTTGGCAACGAGTGGAGTGCAGCCCAATGGTACTAACAAGTTCTTCTATAAGCACTAGAATTAGTCATCTACTTTTCAGAAGATTGGTAAGTGTTGGGGAGGGGGTGTTTTGGGTTTGGTTTGGCATTTTTAGGGATATTTTTTGGCGAAAAAAGGAGTCTGAGTGAGGATCTTCCCACTACGTGGATATTGCTAACATTTCTTCTGGACAGAGCCTCTGCTGTCCAAACATGTGGCTGAGTTTATGCAACTGCAGACCTCACAAGGTCGTTTTCCTCCTGTTTTCATGAAAACTGGAAGGAGTGAATGTGTTTGAGATTTCAATTTAGCTGAAATCAGTCAAGATGTTCAGTAATCACAGACTGAAAAGCAGCCAGGCACCATGCTCACACAAGCCATGTTTCTGTATGAAACCAGGCTCAGAAACAGGTGAAAAGAAAAACTAGAAGTCATGTTAGCTGAAAGGTTTACCTGAAATGAAAGAAAGAAAAAGCAATATAACACAGAGTGCTGCTTTATCCACATAGTCCTGTGTAAATCGATGGAGCTACTCAGCAAACAACGGCTGCAGCGTCAGGCCTGGGGAAGGGCTTCCTCTGCTCGCCTTCTGTTGAGATGTGAAACCAGCTCTGTATCGACTCCAAGGCCATCACCAGTAATAAGATCAAGCCAGTACAAAGGGGGTGTTGAGAAAACAGTTTGCCACAGCATCAGGGAATAATCCAGCTGCAGGGCCCACTGCACACGATCCATTGATAGTGAAAGGAGGAGGCAACTATCTTCCACTATCACGCTCCTCACCCCTAGCTAAAGCCTGGCCAGCCTTGCCAGCTGCACAGCCCTGCAATCACAAGTAAGAGCTCGCAGAGGAATGGCAAGGAAGCAGCCTGGTTTATTTTATTGTTTTGCAACTTCTTATTTATGAAAATGCTCCGAGAGCCTGGATACGGATCAAGTTCCCCTGCTCAATATTTATTGGAGTCTCACCTGCCTCACTGGAATGGGAACTGCAGGCACTTTGATTAATGGGTTGGAAAAGAGAAATGTATAGTTTCCCTGCCACCTTGGTAAGCGCCTCCCTGTATCTTGTGCCAAGAGGCTATTTTACAGCGTCGTAGTCCTCAGTGAATCTCTGCTGATTGCTTGCTGCCTCCCTACAGCAGCACTGCTTGGAGGTGTGGGGTGGCACTGTGTTTTATCCTGTAGCCGAAGGTGGAAGAGCACTGCAGTGCTATGTCAAGTAGAAATAGGCCCTCACTGAACAGCAATAAAAGCATTGGCTTAAAATATCACCCCAGTGGCACCCGCAGGTTGGGGAATAAACTAAGTTCTTCTCTGTGCTCTGAGAGCACCCACCAGTGCCAAAGAGGGATTTCTGGCTGTACCCTGGCTGCTCTCCCAAAGCAATGGCTGTATTGCCTTTGGATTTGGAGTGCTTTTAGCAGAAGCCTGTAGAACCAGGCAGCTCCAGTGACTGAGCCTGTAAAGTCTAAGTGTTGGCAGGGCCCTGTCTCTCTGCCTTACTTCATCAGCCACCTCTGGTTGCTAAATTAAGCTTATGCCTGCCTACTGCTTTCAAGCTAAAACCAGAGTTTGCACTTTGCTCCAGTACAAGGCTGCAGGACGCTTATATTTTGCCACTGGTTAGCCAAGAGGCACTGCTGAATCTCAGACACACACAACACCCAGAAGCACACCCATCATGGTTTTGCAGCAGGAATCCTTCCTATCCCAGCAATGACCTGCTCCCACAGCTCACCTCACCCCAGCATTTTGAGGCTCAGCACAAATACCACTACTGATAGCTGCCATCCCATGGCTCTCAGCCCACACTATGATGCACACGGTGCATTGGGTCAAGGCTGCTCCTGCATACACAGATACCATTGATTCAATCTGTACTTTATCTATACTAAAAAAGCATAGTTTTTCATCAGTTGTGAAAGCAGGGGGTTGACAGGGGTCCCAGAGGATTTAAAAGCCTCCCGCACACTGTGTCAGGTACCCAGACACATGCTGCACTGCACTCTCACCGTCAGAGCAAGTATCACAGGGCTGAGAAGCCAAAAGGGGAAGGAGAGCGGAGCTTATTTCCTCCAGGAGAGGGCAGTCCCATACACACACATACACCAGTAACTCATGGCACATGCTAGAAATGAATCAGCCCTTCATCATGAAAAAGCCCCATTATCCCAACATCCTCAGCTGGTCCATCTTCCTTTGACTTTTATAGGACTGTGCCCTGCAGATGCCTGGAGTCTGTGCAGTTATTTAGTTCTGCACACTGTAATCTTTTATCTTTGCATTTTGACTTATAACTTTCTGCTCCAGCGGAAGCAGGTGAGTACCAGTGTGTGGTAGCACCAGGCACAGAGGGGGCTGATGCTGCAAGGGTCTTACAAACACCATAGCACACTGCAGGGTTTGCCTTCAGATGCCCACCTCATATCCCTGCCCTGGAAATCTACCACATAATGGTCACATACACAGATTACTGCAACTGCAGACTACCCACACCAGCTCTGCTGCTGCCTCCCACTTCTTGACCCATTGACCTCAACTGGGTGTCTCCACACTTGGCTGTGCCCAACCTCTTTTAGTCTCCACTTTCCCATTACCATGTTCCTATTTGCACATTTGCCAAGACAACTCAGACCTGTTCCACAACCTGTCTCCTTGTGATTTCATCAAGGGAAGTTTATTAGCAAATCCCAGTAGGTGACATCTCCCCTGGGGCTGATGTAGCATCACCAGGTCTCCTCACTCCTTGGCTTTTGGAAAGCATTCTCCTGCACTAGGCAGCACTTCAACCACCAGCTGAAGCTTGAGATGGCCCATCCTCACCCCTTCCTGGGGATGTGTAGGTACTGAGTACATATGATCCCAAAAGAGTTTGGGAGGATTTGGCTGGACTCCAGTTAATTGCTACTGCAAATTAGGTCTCAACCTATTTGTCCTGCTCATGTGATGGATGAGGCTTGTACGCTATGGCTGCTTCAAAAGTCTGTTTTTATCAGAAGATTGGCAGTCCCTGTGGGCCCTGCTGAGATAAAAAAAGGCTTTCTGCTTCCCAAGCCCCTTTTCCCTGCTCATGCCTTCTGCCTGCTTTTTGTATTCATCTTAGGGCTTCCAGGAGTCTCTGGAGGAATTCATTTCCTGCCCAGCCCACCCCTCCTTCTCCTGAATGTAAACTAGAGCTCGTTAC
>JANHGB010054148.1:0-19708 GCA_026283785.1 Coracopsis vasa
GCTTCCCAAGGAAGCGGTGGAATCACCATCCCTGGAAGTGTTCAGAAGCCATGTATATGAGGCCCTTAGCGATATGGGTTAATGGTGGCCTTGACAGTGCTGGGTTTAAGGCTGGACTTGATGATCTTTAAAGGTCTTTTCCAACCTGGTTGATTGTGATTTCAGACCTTGCAAGAGCTGCATGGCATAACTTGGGAAGTAAAATGCAGGATTTCTGAGCAAATCAGTGCTCAGATCTGAACTAGTTTGGAACGACCATGACCCATCCCATAAGTGGTTCAGTGCAGCAGGGTCAGTCCAGTCCACCTGACACCCATATCAAGACCACCTCCTCCACCAGCAGAGAGCAGGGTATCAGCTGAGTGATGGAGCAAAGGGCTCTGACCAGACCCATCCATACCTGAGAAGATCAGCTTCTCCTTCATGATCTTGACGTCCCGGCTGGACCGGCGGACAGCAGCGCTGAGCATGATCTGCTCTGGGTTGTAGGTCCTGATGCTTCCGAAGCGCCACCTGCAAGACAAGAGGGAGATATCAGAGACTGGTCCCTCCAACCAGAGGAGCATCCTCAGTGCAAGTGGCCACCAACGTAGAGACCAACAAGACCCCCAGACCCTTTGCTCCCTTGTACCTACACAACCCCGCATGGTAGGAGGATGTTTAGAGATGAGGATGTTATCTCAGAGGGATACAGACATACAAGCAGGTCATCTTCAACCACCTTGAGCACCCTAATTCCACCAGTGACTGCAGATGCCCCAAACCCCTATCACATCATCTATCCATTTACCCAAAGGAGGGAGGGCTGTTTTGACTCTTAGGGTTGGAAAATGGGAAGAGAACAAGGCACCAAACCAAGAAACCATAACTTTTTCCTCACCAAGTGACATGCCCATGGCAAGGGGATGGAACTGGATGATCTTAAGGTCCTTTCCAACCCAAACCATTCTATGCAGAAGAGAGCTCAAAGACAAGTTAAGGTCTCAAACCTGAGACATAGCAGAGATACCATCATGAGCTGCTCTGCAGGGAAGTACAAGCAGTCTCAACGCAGGGAGCTGACACATACAGTGCCTTTTAAGTGTCATTTAAGTGTCCCCAAATGTTAGGTCTTTACTTCAATATTGCTACACAAACCTGCCACTTTTTAAGCCTGGATGAAACTCAGCATCACCAAAAGCTTCTGGCACATGAACAACATGAGACTGGTGGGAAGTTGGCTTCACTTAACATTAGCCAGACTTTTATTCTTGTTACTGAATGTGTGTAAAGAACATTATTGATAGCAACAAGAAATGGCAGCCGATTTAAGGGGCATTTTGCTTTTAAAGCTGTTTTTCAGCCTGAGAGCATCCCTGTAGCAGACCCTTGGGAGTGTTAAGCTGCGGCAATAGGGGAGAACAGGGCTTGGTGGGCTCAGACAACACAGCCATTCCCAAGATCCCATTGCAAAGGGATGCTGTTTAAGCCAGGCTTTGATAGCCCACACCCCACCAATTCATCCTCCTTCCAGCAAGGAAGGCTTTCAAGTAAATCCCATTCTCCTTGCCACAGCCAGGGATGGTATGAGGCTGTTTGATGAAGGAACAGCAGGGATTTAAGGTGGTTTATGGGGTTTCTGATCTTCTGGCACCATCTAGTGGCTTCCCCCTATAAAAGGAGGTGATTTGTCAAACTATTCCTATTAAAGGGTCACAACCTCCTTCTCTTAAAGTTCTAACTCCCTCCCCAGCCCCCAGGAGCAGAGGGTTTGAGAAACCCCACAGCTTGGATCCACGGCATCAGCCTGACAAAGCAACAGCCACAAAAGAGGTCCTGCACTTTCCCTAGGAGGATCTAGCTGCTGTCAATTCCATAGGGTTTCCATCCCCTTCCCAAATCCCACTGGTGACCCTGCACCATCAGGCTTTGAGTGGGGTACAGATGAAGGCGGATGCTCTGCTACAGAGAAAAGAAGGGGTGGGATGGCGACACAACACAAGTCACAGACCCACAGACAGAAGCAACACAGAGGAAGCACAAGGAGGCAAAGACATTAAAGTATAACTAAAAATAACCCCCCCAATATTTGTCTTCTATCATCATCATCATCATCTGAACTGAGCCACTCAGACCTGGAAGACCATTTTTACCCTTACTGTCCCGTGCAGGTAGATCCCTCTAAGATCAATGTGGTTGCAAGTGCATAGGACCTCACAGGACAAGACCCTGCTTAAACTATAATCAGGGTCAAGACATATTGCTGTGAGTCTTTTCTTTGCCCACCACATCAGGGTTTTCAGCATTAGGCTGGGTTGCATAGCCAAAAGGCATGATGATCTCCTGCCCATAGGTCCTAGACATCCCATGGAGGACATGGGCCTTTTTGAGGCTCAGACAGCCCAAGTCTCAAAGGGGTGCAGGGACCAAGGGCTTTTCTCCTCCTCACCTTCTCCCATAGCGGCTGCAGTGAGACCCAGGGCAATTAAATACATACAAGGGGCCAATGACTTCTCATAGGTGTGTATTGCTCTGCTTGACCAAGCTAGGAGAGGGTAACCCCATGGTAGTTCAAACTACCATCTTAGAAGAGCCACCAGTGCATTTAACCACAACACAACTCCAACCAACGCCATATGAAATACCCTCTGCTGTGCTCTTTGGGTCTCCAAGAAAGCTTGTTTAAGAGAAAACAGCACCTCTCCTACCCCCTTGGGCTCTGTTGTGATGGACCACGTTTAGGACAGCAGCGTGCAAAAAGGCCAGACAGACAGCAGGTAGGTCTTGTTCTGGGAGGCTGGCATCAAAGCGGACCAGACGGACACGGGGTGGGAACAGACTAAAAAATACTGGGATAACAACACAGAGACAGCACACACTGTGTTAGGGCCACGGCTGGACCCTTGCTTTGGAGGGGAGATGCTAAATGGGGTGGGAAAGAGGAGAGAAAATGGGGTTGTTTGGTACCCAGGTGATAAGATGGAGCGAGCAAAGAGCCAAGCCAGCCACAACCAGAGTCCCCATCCTGCAGTGCTCTTGCCTAAAGCCTGCCCAACTCTTCCATGCCTGTCTTCTCCTTATCCATAAGCCAGGGAACAAAGAGGAGGAGAAAAGGGGAAAACACCCAACCCCCCTGCACCCACAGAAGGGCTCAGCTCAGCCCCATAGCCAGGTTTTGCTTTGGGGAGATGCTTTGAGGACATAACACTGAGTCCAAGGAACCTCATGGAGCAGGCAATGCAGATGGCCAACCCCAACCCCTGAGGCAATGGGAAAGGGGCAGATAAGCACAGACAGGGAGAAGCCAAGTCCTCAGGAATCCAACCCCATGGCACACAGCGGAAGGAATGGAGAAGGAAACACATGAAGAGTTAGGTCCCAGTATGGACACGGTAAAGGCTTTACTGCAGGAAAGTGACAGCGCTTCCCTCCAAGGGGAGGAGGGAATCAAACACTGGGTGAGAAAACAGCCAATGCAAGGAGAAATCTGGTTTTCCAATTGGTGACACTTCCAATCCACCATCCCAGGCTCATTCTCTTCCTTTTCCTATTTATTTTCACACTGGATTTCCAGTTTCACAGTGGTGTAACTTGAAAGAGACCCAAAGATCCCAAGTTCCGAGTGCAGCAATTGAGGAGCCAAACCCTTCCAGCTCTTAGCCTTATCAATTCATTCTCAGGGCTAGAGAAGTGCTACTTTATATATTGAACAAGTTACATTATTTTCCTTGGAAGTGGCCAATTTAGAAGAGCTTGGTGCCAAAAACCACTGGTAAATGCAGGAAGGAAGGGGATGTTTTGCATGGGATTATTCCCATGGAGAAAGCATTACATCCAATGGGAATTTCTCAGTCATAACATGCTGCAGGACCTCAGAATAGGGCTGTTTTAAAAGGCAGCAACTGAAATCATTGCATCAGGTCAGACTGCCTTCAAAACATCCACCAGCTTCATGGCTATGGGCTATGCAACGTTCAGACACTTCTGGTCCCCCATGTGAAGGTAGATGTTTGAAAGCATCGTGAAAAGCTGTGTCCGTCTGCAGTGAAGCCAATAGAAAAGAGGGAGAAAGAAAAGAGAGAAAGGAAGGTTGAATGGAAAAGAGAAAGAGGAGGGAAGCACCAGAATTACCTGATCATGTGATAGCTGTGAGATGCCAGAATGCAGCAGAGAGAGAAAGAGGAGGAACATGCACAACAGTCAGAGCAGTAAGAAAACAACCAAGGCAAAGAGGCAAAAAGAGATCAGTTAGAAGTCATCACACTTGGTATTCCCCCTCCGGAGAGGCTGCCATGATCCTGTCACCGGGCCTGAAGCAGAAGAGCAGGGAGCAATCCCTACCCATGGCTACAGAGGAGAGCCAAGCCATGCGTAGGAGAGAGGACGAGCACATCGAAGCGGTGGCTCTGTTCCCATCCAACCCCTCCATCCTTGCATGAAGGAAGCAGCTCTGGTTTGCCCCCAAATTGACTTGGAATAACACGACAGAACAAGAAACCACAACACTGAAGGCCGAACGCCAAACCCCATTTCCCGGAGCTGAATCACATCAGCAGGTAGTGGTTGGGCAACTCTCTGTGACTTGGTTTTGATAGATCCTCAATACTGCTACCAATGCTTTCATGTGGTGGAGAAACTGCAGTGGCATGGAAATGGGTCTGCCCTGCACAAGGCTCTTGGAAGAGCAAGCCCTTTGCTGCAGAAGGTCCAGCTTCTGGTACTAGAGTTCCTCCTTCTTCCTCCTACTTACATGGGGTTGAGTTCATAGAATAGTTTGGGTTGGAAGGGACCTTCCAAAGGTCATCTAGTCCAATCCTCAAGAGTTTCAAGGCCAGGTTGGATGGAGCTTGGAGCAGGCAGGTGTCCCTGCTCATGGCAGGGGTTGGAACTGGAGGAGCTTTAAGGTCCCTTCCAACCCAAACCAGTCTATGATTCATTCTATAAGTTGTCCTAAGGGAATGATCCAAAAGACAACATTCAGCCCTGCTATGATGGACATGGCCAGACCTCTCTGAACAACTGCCTTTCCATGTGAGGTCCAGAGGCTGGGAGCTCAGTGCTCCATTCTGATGGACCCTGAGGAAAGCTGGTGGTGGTTTCCAGCTCTTCTCACTTCTCACACACTGAAGGTGGAAGGGAAATCCTGCAATAATGCTTTCCTTCCTTACCCTGCTTCCTCTTGCCCTACTCCATCAAACCTCTTCCAAACTGGAAGAAATTACATATGTATAGAGAGGAAGAGACCAACTATTGCAAAGTCCATAGAGCTGTGACTGCTCCCTCTCTGAGCATACATCAGTTCACTGTGCTCTGAGACCTATAGTTCCTATTAATGAGGTTAAATCAGGTTAATTCCTTCAGCTGCACTCTCCTAGGTCCCATTCAGGAAACCCTTCTAAAACTGACTATGGGAGGTGATGGAAATGGCTGCAAATACCAACTTGGCCTTCAAATCCTGCTCTTCAGAGAGGTCATTCCCTGCCTCCGGACTCCTCCCTGCATTTATGCATCTGACAGAGAAACACAGGGTCTAAAGAACAGGGACATCTCTTATTAAACCAACTGATGTATTTGAGGGAGTGGAGGAAGCTTCCAGACAACACAGCCACAATGAACTTGTGGAGGAGAGGTTTAATGGGCCACAATTCAGACCACAAGACCACTTAGGAAAGCTTTAATCTCATTTTAGTGGTTTCATTAAGTGCTGGGAAACCTAATCTAATCTGAGTTATGATCTGCTGCTCACTCTATCACATGCTGGAACTGGGGACCTGCTGGGTACTGGAAACAGCGTTGGACTGTGCATTTAGACACCATTATAAACAGATCCAACATGTGGCCTGAAGTCAAACTCATAGAAGGTGCTGGCAGGAGCAACAGCAAAAATACCTGGGTAATTATGTACCCAGGGAAGGAAAGAGATTGCTGAGGGCAGATGAACTGGGACAAGGTGAGAGCAAAATCACTAGCTCAAGAGGCTGGAGCAAATTCAACTGCTGCTCCTAACGTGAAGGCATTTTGGATCTCAAGGCAGAAGGGAGGCGTAGGTCCCTTGATGTCTTCAGGACAGTCGTTTGTGCATGCCAAAGCAGGTGAGATTATAGAGCCAGGGGAATAAGGGATGCAATTTCAGGGTGACAGAGACTGCATCTCTGAGCTCCCTCTTCTTCCCAGAGAGGGTTATTACCCTGTCACCACTGACAGCTAAAATGCCTCCTAGGAGAAAAGGCACATCACTGGTAGGACACTGAGGACTCCTCCAGTGCAATCGGGAGGAGAGCAGCTTTGCCACCTCTGTTATTAGGAAGTTGATTTACCTCCTCCTGATTTATCAGGGTCTGAACTTGTTCTGCCTGCAGGCTTTATGCTCCACGTTTGTGTTCATTGACCCTGGCTAACAGGGAGGCTTCTGCAATGCCCTCATCAAATCCTTGCTGTCCCTTTTCTATGGAAAACGGAGAGACTTTCCCTAGGCATCAAACTAAGCAACTGACTTGATTTGCTAAATCATGTTTGTATTTCTTCATCCAAACAGGAACAAACTGATCTAAGAAAATTACAGCATGTTCTTTTTGAAGACTATAATGGTGGAATCTCAGAACATCACCTCTTCATCAGGGACTGGAGGTGTAGGACAAGGGGTGATGGGTTCAAACTGAAACAGGGGAGGTTCAGGTTAGATATAAGGAAGAAGTTCTTTACTGTGAGGGTGGTGAGGCACTGGAATGGGTTGCCCAGAGAAGTGGTGAATGCTCCATCCCTGTCAGTGTTCAAGGTCAGGCTGTACAGAGCCTTGGGCGACATGGTCTAGGGTGAGGCATCCCTGCCCATGTCAGGGGGTTGGACTTGGATGATCCTAAGGCCCTTTCCAACCCAGACCATTCTATGATTCCATGATTAAACAAAGCAAGTCCAGGTGTTCCAAACATCCTAGTCTCTAGTAGACCACAGCTTTTTCCAATGCACAGGGACAAAATGCCTTGCTGTTACATGTTGCTGCTGCTTCTGACAGTCCAGGTTAATTTTCACTGTTTTGAATTGTTAGTATTTATTTTCATGTAGATGACTTGCTCTTCAAAAACATCACAGGTTGTGCAGGCATGAAGGGAAGCAGACAATGGCACCACCTGTAAACTGGTGCTGGGTAAAGTCTGGATATTCATGGGCATACCTCTTGCTTGTAGTTCGCCAAGACTGTGCTGTGGGACGCCGCAGAGTAGACAAGACCCCAAAACCTCCTCGAGCCACTGGAAGGACACAGGCTTTGGCTATTTGCACAGTGCCATCTGAACTGCAGCAGGTCTGCTGTCTGGGAAACAAACAGGCTTGCAGCATCATTTGGACCCACTGCTTTGCTCCTGCTGTGCAAAGACATTTCTTTCAAGTGCTCCTTCTAATGCTAAAGTCAGACATTTGCCTTAATTACTGCTTTTGATTGCCATTGTCCAGAGTCTAAGATTCCTTCTTTCTTTTTCACTCAGCTGGTGATACTAGTGTAGGTTTTCCTTCTGTTTTCAATTCTTTGTCTGTGACAGATTTCACAGCAGGAAACAGTTCTGTGGCATATGGCCACTAAATTACAGAAACTTCAGAAACTTCTGTCCGTGAGTTAATTTTAAAACTGAAAAAACAGAAAATTGTTTTTAAAAAAAATAAACTAGATCACAAAAAAAACTCTTTACCTATCCTTAAACATCCTACCTCTGTCCTAGTTTGCAGGAATAACCCTGCCATGGCTGTTGGGTCTTTCCTTTTCAGATCTGAAGAATAGGGTTGACTTCATGGGAGGGATATCAAGAGCATCTACCAGCACTCATGCACAACACTATTAAGGTGTACAGAAACTGTTTCTCACCTTGTTCAATGACTGCTCTATTCTACAGCTAGTCCTAGAGCACACACAGAGAAAAAACCCACGGCTGACTTGAGCCTGAGCAGTTACAAGCCACTAGGCAGAACACTGTCACAAAGGCTGAACTGGCTACAATGACAGCACACACAAAGCACGGGTCTGTTTTCAACAGGCAAAGGGTGGAATCAAACTTCTATAGGGGATTATCTGCCGTAGGTGTTACAAAACACTCTGTAAAAGAGTGTGAGGAACACCTAGATTGCATAACATCCTGTAGATGCATCAAGATTAGGAAGGGATTGAAAAGAAGCATCAGAAAAGGAAATTCAAAGAATTGACAACCCAAACCCAACAGAATCTTGCGGAAAACCGAACAAAGCGAAAACATGCATGTATTTCATGCATCCTGAAGTCTCTCTTTGCCCTGTGCCAGGAGAGATTCTCCTAAACTAAGACAGAACATGTTCCTTCTGGAGAACATTAACAGCTCTGGGGAAGCGTGTGGTACAACTAAATTGTGCCTTATGGCTCTAACCAAAATATGGTGCAAAGATGAGCTGGTTTGGGTTTGTTTTTCTTAACACTTTACAAGAGAGGAATTAGGCATACCTAATGATGGAAAATGAAGGAGTTGATGCACGATTTCCTGTTTGAACGCACAATTATTGGCGCAAAGGCTCCACCATGCAGGATACTGGTAAAAGCAGGAAGACATCCCAACTGTAAACCAGAGGATTCAAATGGTCTGACTGGATCTGGCACAATCAAGGTTTCTTAGTGAGAAAGCGTACAGTTTCCTAACGTGGCTGACAGAAAGCCACACTCAGACCTTTTCAGAGGCTTTCAGGAGTTATTAGCACAGATTAACTAAGGCGTGGGCAAAAAGGTTTGTAGTCTTGTTTGTAGTTAGCCTGTGGCTCTGAATTAGCAATTTAGCTCTTAAATGATCAATTGAGTCATAGGTGTTAATGAGTCAAGCTTAGCCAGAAGGGCTGAGGAAGGAGGGAGAAAGATCTCAAGCCGCTGCTTTGGTACAAGGGACTACGAAAACCTCAGTAATTTCTGAAGTCAAACTGTATTTTAATCAATGCTTCCCAAATAAGATGAAGAAGCCATGCTGTGACCTTCCCAGCTGTAAAAAATGGAAGTCTGGTTTCACATTTGCATGATTTTGAAGGTCAAATGCCTGCTATCCAAGTCTTACTGATCCATATGGACTAGAAATGCCACAATATGCAATCATCATGAAGGCAGATTGTCTCCTGTAAATCTGTCCTTTTTGTAACACATTCAAAATGTACCGTATTGGATGGATTATAAATCCATTCAGGAAACACAAGCAATATTGTTCCGAGCGGCTCTGGTCTTGTGAGCGCCTGCGGGTTCTGGTGAAGATGCACGTATGTGTGTGTGTCTGTGTGCGCATCCATGAGAGAGACGCAGAGACAGATGGCCCAGTCCTGCCCTCTCCCAAGTCAGCGGGAGTTCTGCCATCCACTTCAGAAGATGGGAGCTTGCATTTGGGCTGAAATGGACTTTGATCAGCACAGTGCTTATTCTAGCTGCATTTAGAAAGGAAAACCACTTACTCTAAGTGGAAAATGGGCAGGCCTGTGAGGAAACCTTCCCTGGAGGGAGCAGCCTGCTGCTTGGCCAGTACCTCCTCCTTGTGGGAACAGCCTGGGTGATGCAAGCAGCAGACATAGAATCATAGAATCACAGAATGGTTTGGGTTGGAAAGGAGCTTAAGATCATCCAAGTCCAACCCCCTGACATGGGCAGGGATGCCTCACACTAGACCATGTCGCCCAAGGCTCTGTCCAACCTTGCCATGAACACTGCCAGGGGTGGAGCATTCACCACTTCTTCGGGCAGCCTGTGCCAGTGCCTCACCACCCTCACAGTAAAGAACTTCTTCCGTATAGCTAGCCTGAACTTCCCCTGTCTAAGTTTGAACTCATCACCCTTTGTCCTATCACTACAGTCCCTGATGAAGAGTCCCTCTCCAGCATCCTTATAGCCCTCCTTCAGATACTGGAAGGCTGCTCTGAGGTCTCCACACAGTTTCTCTTCTTCAGGCTGGGCAGCCCCAATTTTCTCAGTCTGTCTTCATTCATATACAGTGCTTTGTGTCCTGCAATCCTCGCCCAGCACAAAAATTAGGAACTCTCTTTCACATCACGCCATTATTCGTTTTTCTCTAGTTGGGGACTTTCCAGTGACACAGGTTTTTAAATGTTCCTGTGTTTCTTTGGCTGGAAGGTTCCCGCTCCCTATGACAGCCGAAGAGCACACAGCATTTTCATTTCTCAATTCTAACAAATCCCTTTACACATTGCCATTTTTTTCTTCCAGCACATGTAATTGAAAAGAGACATATGGAGACCAGCATGCAAATCCTGCAAACATTTCAGCAGAGCTTCAAAACTAATGCTAATCAATTTTTTGGACCTTCTTTCCCCCCCATCTCCCCACCCCCCTTCTGTTAACTCAAGAGCAAGTTCTCAAGAACCCAATGTGCTGCGCTTTTAAGACAGCATAATAACCCTCGGTGAGTGACCCCTCCCCACCAAGTCTTCTTCCTCTCGTCTCTTATTTTTCACCACATGCACCCACAGCACTGACACGAAAGCCTCAAGCTGCTGGCTTGGAGAGCTCAGATCAGCACATTTGGGAAGCTGCAGGCTGACAGCACTGCAGCAGCAGCTGCATCAGACACCAGCTCACCTCGTTTTTCCTATAAAACTCCCATAATACAAGCTCTCAAAAATGTACTTCTGCACGCTGGTGCTGAACATTACCTGAGAACAAGGAAGGCACAAGATGAACAGACCTTTACAACAGAATGTGCATCTGCCAAGACAAAAATACCCAGCGAGCTTCTGGTGCTGGCACCGTGACAGCATCAGCAAGCTGTCTTTGCAATGGGTTTGCAAATGATCCATTACAAGATTTGAGTATGAATTCTGCAAAGGCTGTAAGGCCCTGAGGGCAACACACTCTCTATACCCCCACCTAAGCATTCACCAGATCGACGGGGCTATGGGCTACAAAGAAACCCTTCCAAGACTGCTTGTACAACGGCTTTGCAGCAGCCCCGTGAGCTGTTTTTTCTCCTTTCCCTCCCTCTCTTCTCCCCCTCCCTCTCTCTTTTTGTTCAGTTGCCTGGCATTTGCTAACCCACAAGCTGCTGTTTCCCTTTCCAAAGAAGCTCTGATGGGTGGAGGGCCAGGAAAAATTAGCCCAACTGATGAATGCAATCTCGACAGAAAATATGTTTTTTATCAGGGACCACATGTTGCCAACCGCAATTAAAGTAAAACTGGGAGATTTCATCAGATATAAGCCTGCATAAAAACCCACGGGCTCACTTGTCAGGTATCTGTCATACAATCATACAACCATAGACTGGTTTGGGTTGGAAGGGACCTTAAGAACACCTAGTTCCAGCCCTCTGCCATGGGCAGAGATGCCTCATACTAGATCATGTCGCCAAAGGCTCTGTCCAACCTGGCTTTGAACGCTGCCAGGGATGGAGCATTCACCACTTCTTTGTGCAGCCTGTGCCAGTGCCTCACCACCATCACAGTAAAGAGCTTCTTCCTTAGATCTAACCTGAACTTCCCCTGCTTCAGCTTAAACCCATTCCCCCTTGTCCTATCACTATCAACATTCTATTCATGAACCGGCTGAGGCCAGGAACCTCAGCCATTAGAGGAGCTGAATAAATGATGGTAATTGGCATTTCAGCACTGAAGAATGACAGGAATTTCCATAAGGACTGTGAATCATTTTCCCAGCTATCGACATTAGGCAAATAATTTTATCAGGATTATTTTTCAATAATTCAAAATATCTCCTAAACATTATTCAACTTTGTCTATTACCCTTAGTTTCAAATGACTACAGCCCAATGATAGATTTTAAAACTCACAGAACATCACTTTGCATCCTTTCTTATTAGCTGTTGTCCCAAAACAAACAGAATAACAGGAGCTCTAACAGCTACATTATTCACCTAACTGCATGCAGCACATGAAGCAGGCAGGTACTTGGCCATACCATGCAGATATTGCAAACCACGCAGATATTGCAAACCACGCAAGATCTAGCCTGAGATCTGTTAAGGAAGGATGATTCAGTGTCAGATCAAACTACTGAGGCAAAGAAATAAATGATCACCCTTCTCAGTATTCCTGGGATTTATTCACCAGTCTGTGCCCTTCAGCTTTGCCAAACTGCACACCATGGACAAAGATTGCGCAAGTTCCTTCATTTTCTTGTTGACTGCCTTCAGAAATGCCAGTACACGTGCTGTGAGGAAAAAGGGTAGGCTCACAGAGGACAGCACTGAGCGTGGATCCAGAAATGAGAAGGCAGCATGGACAGAAAAGCAGATTTTGAACTTTGAAAGGCATGACTGAAGGTAAATGTAATTTCAGTGTTGAAGAAACCAACCTCACAGACTTGAATAGATGAACTTAAACCAGAAACACAGCAAGCAAACACAAACATGTTCTTTTAGGAGGAAAAAAAGCTTGTGATGTATAGCAGTACCAGCCAAGCCCTTGTGCACCCCAAGCCTTGTGCACCCTGAGCCTTGTGCACTATAATATACATAGTATATGGTATTATACATATATAGTATGTAGTATTAAGCAATGTTTACTGTTTACAAAAAATTACTGCCCACAGAGTAAGTAGAGACAAAGGCTTATTCCTTCCTTCCCATCCCTTCCAAACACAGTTACTGTCTCCAAAACAATTTCCTTCAGGGAAGAGGATTTCATCCCAATTTGCTGAATACCTGTAATAAACAGAACTTTTTTTTTCTTTAAACAGCAAGTTTAATGCAAAACCTACAAACAACAGAACCCCCAAACAAGCAAACAGAAACCAACCAAACAAAAAGCCACAACTCATTCACTCAAAACAACCCAAACTGAACCCAAACCCCACTGAACTTGCCAGTACCATCAAGAAGATTTTCCAACTATTAGCATGTCAGGAACAAGGGAGATAAGATGAATTTTAGGTACCATTCCTTAAGTAAATTCAAAGAGAAAAAGAAGCTCCTCACCCAGAGGACTGGGCCATGAATGGCCACTCACCCAAATACAAACCAGATTTTTTGTGAGGCTTTCTCACAAGCAATGGGAAAACCCTGGAGCACAGAAGGGTGACTAGGGCCACCCAGAATTAGTCACTTTCCTCTTGTTCTCATTTTTCACTTAGGAGAATATTTATGAAAACAGAAATACAATTAAAAAGCTGCTCTCCATAAGCCAGCCAGCCTTGGCCATTCCAACAGCCAGGCTGGAGCTGCCACCAGCCCTGCAGAGCTGCCACCAAAGCTGCCATACTCCCACCAACACAGAGCTTCCCATGCTGCGAGTCCTTTCACCTTCCCGAGTTTTACATACGACAAAAAAATTCCCATGTTTCTGTCTGCGAGTCATGATGATCCATGACCACTCCTGTCAGAAGCCATGACTTCACCCACACCAGCAGGACACACTTCCCAAGGCGAGTGGAGGGAAACCTGGGCTATGAACAAGTAATGCTCTCACTGTCCCCTAGTAACAGTCACTGCAAGTGACATGTGTATTTGGCCCATAAACAGAGGAATTCACCTGACACAGGGTGGCCCAATTAATGCTAAAGACCTTGTCTCTCTGATCCTGAGATGACACTGGATTCCAATACAGCTCCCATTTCAGGATATTAGGGAGGAATCAATCAGTTGTCCAAAGGGAGCAGCTCAAGGAGCCTCACTGTGTCCTCATAAGCAGCACGTCAGGCTCTGCCCAAGAGACTCAAAGTGACAAAGAGCCAGGCTCTGTTGGCCATCAACTGCTCATACCGCCTGCACTGCAGGGACAGAACCTGGGCACAGAGAGAAGGGGCCACAAAAAGCCACTGTGTTTCAGAGGTTCACTTTTACATCCACTTCGGAAAAAAAGAAAGAAAAGAAAGAGGGCACCATCTCCTTTGTCCTTCAGCGGCACAAGGTTCTGAATAGGAAGTGACTGTTATTTGCTCTTAAAGAGGAGCAAAATATTGTCAGACATATGGGTTATTTCTTCTTTAACACAAGGAAGGCAGCAAGAAGAGGAGGCACAATAATGGCACTGGTTTATACAAGATTGCTGCCTTGTTTCTCGTAAAACAGCTTAAAAAGGAGGAGAACACATGGCAGGAACAGCACTGGTTTGTATCTATAGAGACCAAAGACAGTAAAAGGGTTAAAGAAGATCTCTGTGTGGTCAGATCGAATTTAGCATCCTCACTGCTGATTGAGAAGGGCAACCGTAAAGTGAATTAAGAGCATTTCTAAAAAAATACCACCATTTAGGCACTGTCTGTAAGAATGGGAATGGGGTAGCAATACACTGGTGGAAATATCAAAAGTGATAACCAACACATGAAAAAGGAAACCAGCAGGACCTTTGATACTTCTAAAGATGGGAAGACCCAATGTGGGAACAGTCTCTATCTAATGCTTTTTTCCCTAATAGGAGGGATGACACTGGACATTAGTCAAAAGAGCAATATCTACTGCACACAAAGAAACAGGTCTGAATAAATGGATGAGGAACACCCTTGGTCATGTCCTAAAAGATGCTTCCAGACCACAAACACAGTGAGGAAAGATGGCATCTTGCACTAAAACAGGGCAACCACTAGGAAGAAAACAGACAGGTTTTCAGACACACATCCTTATTCACCTGGAAGTTTTCCTTTTCCTCCAGTTAAGTCTGTTATTCTCATTATCTATTTCACATGCTGGAAGATCAGCTTGTGTTGTAATCTGATGTTTTTCATTAAGTTTGTTGGGTTTTTTTTTTCAGTAGAGCTTTGAGTTAACTCCTATTTTAAGCACGTGAGATAAAACTAAACCTCTTTAAGATGAACTGGAGGTTGCTACATTACCATGCCAGTAGGTTTGCGTTGTAGCTGTTGATGGCTTGTGCTTGCTTGGATGGTAATTACTGTCAAAGAGCAAAGGGTCAGTGAACAGGGCCCATGGGAAAGGGCAGGATGACAGTCTATGCAAGACATCCTGCTAATAGGTCTGAGAGCAATTAGGGTATGGTTTATGATCACAACACTTCATCCTCTACCTCTCAAACAACCAAATGCTTTCTGTGTTTGTGCCCCGCTGCAGAGCAGGCTCCATACAGCCCGGAGGGTGGCCTCTGGCTCTGCACTCTTCAGTGCAATTTGTCCATAAGTAAGTCAGCCCTCCTCAATGCAAAGCCAGACGCTGAGACATCCTGACACAAGTTCTGGAAAAAATGGAATAGAATTTGTTTAGCTGCCTCTGAAAACTGTACTTAACATGAAATTTTATTTCTTAACTATACACACAGAAGGCACCACCATCTCATGATCTTGTTCCATACTATCCATCCACAGGAAATCAGGAGAAAATCCAGAGCTGGCTCATTACAGAACAACTAGCCTGTCATTGTCAGCTCTAACGTGAACATGCTGTGGCTCCACTTGGGCAGCGCAACGCAGACCAGAGGGATGGATCTTCTATCTATATGAGGCAAGAGACAGAAATCAGGGCACTACCCAAGAGACTGACACACATGAATCTGTTTCGAGGCCATGCCAGGTCTCAACTGCTGCAAGGACAAACATCCTCTTGCACTTCCCAGCATTTTGGGTCACTTTCCACGCACAAGCATTCTTGGGAATTGATACCTGTGCCTGTGAACATATTCAAAACAGATCCGCTCTCTTGTACACTTGCAAGTACTGTTCTTCACCAGGGTATAGGGTAATTCAAGGTGCTGTGAATTCCTGCAGTGCTCCCTCTCCAGGACTTATGGACACTTTCTGCCTCATTTACCCACCTCCACTCCACTCTGGGGGCTGACACTAGATGATCTTAAGGTCCTTTCCTACCTTATGATTTTATGTTCGCAAACATGTTCTCTGCCTGTATTTCCAAGACCCATATTCGACCTCCTGACTTACAATTCATCCATTAGGAAAACCCACAATTGCCACCTTGGAATACTGATCTCCTCCTTATTTCCAGGAGTATTTACTTAACAGGTAAATGAATGAGTTCTAAATAAAAGCACCTAAACAGACCCTGCCCTCCTCCATCCAAACCCACCACCCAGCTCAGATAGGGCAGGGATACATCCATCCCAGTAAGTGTACTTCCCATAGGGTGTGTGCATGGTACAATCCCAATTATAGTCCCATTCCGATTAACAACGGTGTCTTGATGGCAATTTCATTACTCAAAAAGTAACATTTATTAGTCTATTGTAATGTGTTGTGATTGTAACTCTAATGCTAATAGGAAGAAATTTAACCTCATTTCATTTTCAGAATGGTTAAAAACCTTGTAACCATGTTCATAAATCAGGGTCTCAAATGTCATCAAAGCAAAGTTGCAGCTCCCCACAAAGCGTGTCTTTATTTAATTTCTGTATTCCATATTAATCTCAGATTCAGTCTTTCAGAACTCCACTTACAATCCACATTTTATTTAGATTATCATTATGATGGCAGAAAAAAAAATCCTCACTCTGCATATCATTTGCATGATTTAGGTAGATTGTGTTTCCAATTACATTAATAACCTACAATGAGGCTCACTGATTAGAGCCCTTTCTCTCACTTAAACCAAACATCTCCATTAGGGATTTCTCCAGAGACTCCCCCTCTTTCCCCCAGCACTCTGCACGCCCACCACCACGAAGTCTGACATATAATTCCAACCCCCTGCCACGGGCAGGGATACCTCACACTAGACCATGTCGCCCAAGGCTTTGTCCAACCTGGCCTTGAACACTGCCAGGGATGGAGCATTTACCACTTCTTTGGGCAACCTGTGCCAGTGCCTCCCCACCTTCACAGTAAAGAACTTCTTCCATATATCTAATCTGAATTTCCACTGTTTCAGTTTGAACCCATTACCCCTTTTCCTTTTGCTACACTCCCCGACAAAGAGCCCTCTCTGGCATCCTTGTAGGCCCCCTTCAGATACTGGAAGGCTACTCTGAGGTCTCCACGCAGCGTCTTCTTTGAACATCTCTTCTATAGCCCTTATTACACCCAGAATGTTACATGGACAATTAAAAAAAGAAACCTCTCTCCCATGGCCAAATTTCTCCTTGCAACTTCAGCCTGATAGGCATCCACTCCTTCCCTTGCCTCATCTAACATCCTGCCCCCAGCAGTGCACAGGCCAGACTTGCCCCTCAGCCTCTACCACCAACCTGCCAGGTTCAAGTCTCTCTCCTTGTTCATAAAACCAGTTAAGAACACACACAAAAAGACTACTTCAGAGTTTCTTGCATAGTTTCTAGATACACAGACATGACAGTGTTACATGTATGTGTATGTAGTACTCAGTGCTGCCATCACACATAGCTCTCCAAGGACCCCACTATGTAGGACTTTTCCCATGGAAGTCTCAAATGTGTACCAAGATAAAACAGAACAAGAAGAAACAGATGCAGGGACTGACTTGCACTCAAAGCCAGTCACAGGGTCAGGTTTCTTGAAAACACATCTTGGTGCCTCAAACCCCAATATCACCTCCTCTTTTCATCACTTTTTTTTGTCTTTTTCTCAAAGGTTCCCCCCACAAACACACTATCAGGCAGTCCTGCAAAGCCACCATAAAGCACAGAGAATGATTCTACCCATAAAGAGACATGGGTCTGAAATACTCTCTGACAGCATCACCTCAGGCAGATCTGCAAGCAAGTGTTGGTTTTGTCATAATCGTGCAAATAAATACTGTGGTACACAGGAAAAACCCAACCATGTTCTGTTTCTGCTGACTAAATATCTTCTCCCACATTAGATAAAGCAGACACAGGAAATGCACTGAGACATCAGCCTACATGTATGTTTGAGACGCAAACACAGAGGTGCTCATCTCTTCCCACGGTAAATATTATTTCAGAGACATGATCCAGTCAGGACTGGCTTACAGAGCTGTTCTTACTGAGATACCACAGCTGCCTTTCTTCATAGGTCTCAAAGCTCTATTTTGCCTTCAGAAACAGAATAAATATTTTCATTTTCTCCAGGAAGAGCTCTTTATAATCGAAGCACACATAGAGCCACTCTTGCCCTCTCTGAAAATCACACTGCAACATTCTCCCCTCTATCCTTCCCTTCAGTATTCCCACCACCGTGATTTGCTTTATCAAAGAGAGCTGGGTCACTAAGCCCAGCAGACAGAAGTGGAACAATTGCCTTGATGTTTTCTGCTGCCAGTAGTAGCGGATTCAGCTCCTTTCCACTGGGACTGCTGCTTTTTACAGTGCTGAAATCAAGGCCAGAAACCCACTTGATATTTTGGGCCAGGTTCTCAAGTGTCATCAACTGGTACGAGCCCTCTGATCCCAGGTGAAGCACATCAGTTTGGACCACTGAATTCTGGCTCCATTATCTCTTCTATGTTATGGTTTTGATTTGCTTTTCTCCTGCAGAGCCTTCAACAAGGCAGCTGTATCTCTCAGCTGTTCCATTAGACTCCCCCCAGATCCCACCACTTCTCCCACAAAGCCCCAGTCAGGCCTCTGAGGGCCTGTTGTTGGGACATATGCTCATGCTCAAGTAAAGAAGTGTCAGAATTCTGGTGCTGTAAAAGAGGAGGTGAAAGTGCCATCAACTATAATGTGAAGCAGATGAGAAGCATGAGGAACCTGCTCAAATTACAACCGCCTAACAATTGTTCTAGATTTAATTCCTCCCTCCTCACAAAAGAGTGCCAGTAAATTCACTACATTGCTTTGTCCTTAAAGGCAAACATCAGAAGTGAGGAAATCTTCAAAGAAAAGTGATTCCCCAAGCTCAGAGTTAACATTCTTTCTTATGGCAGGGGGTCTCTGGGGACAGTACTGTACCAGTGGATCCAGGGTAGGATGTGGTAACGGAATGGCCTCCTGCTCCCCATCATCACGTTGTGCTTGGGGCCATGGGACCCAATATGCTTCTTCCCCATCAAGTAAGTAAATGTATTGACTTCAGCAAGACAAGGTGACATGAACTAGGCAAGATGTAAAGGTCCTCACCATCTTGTCACCAACTAAATGGGAGAAGCATCATTAACAGCACTAGAGAAATGTTTCCTGTTTGATTTTATTAACTGATTGACATGAATTAATGCATTGGGATATTTGATTGTGTCATAAAATGTGTATATGAACATCATGATTCAATTTAATGTACCCATTACTGCTTGATGTGCTATTATATTAGACTAAATTAAAAGAATTTTATGGAAAAAAAATTACAATTAAAGACTTAAAATTGATTGCATTCATAACTTAGAGGATATTCACTTCTATTCATGTTTTGAATAATGGCAATAAAAGAATCAGAAAACAACACAGACTGTGTAAAGATGGACAAAATCAAGTATGGCAGAGATAACCAGCATGAATGAAACAAGGGGTTTCAAGTGCTGTTCATTGCACCGATTTTTATCTTGGACCACAGCCACAATTTTGAAGTTTAAGTGTTTGGAGTTGAAGTGTTTTCCAATTATTCACCTGAATCTTTGGTGCCAAATAAACCCTTCTGTTCTTTATTTTTTCCCTAAACTGATCAGATATATGCTATAGAACAAAACCAGAGAATAGTGAGTATACCTGGGCCCATGAGAGACTCCCTTCAGCTGAAGGCTGCTGAAGACATCTATTACCGAGACAGTGAACCAGTGTAAGGGACTCCCAGTTTACAGCAAGTCGTCATCATGAGCACCTTTGTAAGAATTCCCCCTGTCTTTGAATTGTCCAAGAAAAAAGATAATCTTTTGTCCTGGGTTCAGCAGTAGCAGTCATTTTTCTCCTTCTTAGTAGCTGGTGCAGTGCTGTGTTTTTGACTTTC
>JANHGB010054152.1:0-17439 GCA_026283785.1 Coracopsis vasa
AAACTCCTACAGTTATACAAAGCAACACCTATGATTTGCAAAAGCCAATACATTTATGTGCTTATCACAATTCATTGTTAACTCTACAGTTATATCCACAGAGCAACACCTATGATATGCGAAAGCCAATACATTTATGTGTTTATCACAGCTGTGACTGAAAGAAGCTGCTGTACCTTAAATGTTCTCGTTATATTCAGTATTGCCAGTTTCTCAAGAATGATTACCTGAGGCAGTACTGGGAGAAATAAAAACTTCTTTGTGCTCCTTTACCCATGAATTGACCTTTCTCATGTGTCATCTCTATTCGCTTCTGTATTTGGTAGCTGACTTATGTTTGCATATTTTAGGACTACTATTATTTTTCTGTTTCCTCAGATCTGTTCACAATGTATCTCCTGAAGTGGTATACATGCATAGTAATAGACCAAAAGGCTGAAGCAGCTGTTGCTATGAAAGCCTAAACTGGATAAATAACATATATATTTATATTATACTCATCTTCTCTTTTAGGTTTATTGTGCACAAACAAAATTTCAACTGGAACCACTTTGAGCAATACCAAAGTCATCTCAGTTAACTTGGATTGTATAGTAAACCCAGACACACAAAAGGTATGAAGAGGTTTAAATTCCTGAAAATACCTACATGTGCATGTGTGTTTAATTAAATATTATTTTTATTTGAATAAATATTAAAAACTCAGGCAGTATGTGCTTATGTGGTTAGCTAGTAATGAGTGTAAATTAGATGAAAGCCAGCAGTGATTTATTTCAGCCAGACTTAATGCTCGTTCTTTCTGGGGAATACATTTTGGCTAGTCATCCCCTGTCACAAATCACTCCTGATCTTTCAAGCCTTTCTGGATACTTTTTTTACCACTTACAAATTCTCAAACTGCAGTGTGTCACCTCCTCAAGTTTTCCGCTGTAAATTCGTATTTCAGCCTTTTTCTGAAGCGCCAAAAGTCTTTCAGTACGCGTTCTGATCAGGAAGAAGTCCGGGAGCTGTGTCCCCGCGGGCGTCCCGAGCTGTGGAGCCACGCCTTCTGATAGGCCCCCCGCTAGGGGGCGCCAGCCTCCTGCAGCGAGTGCGGGCGAGGGGCTCGCTGGCTCTGGAGCGCCGTCACTCGGCTCCAGGGCTCGCAATGGCATTCCCATCGCGCTGCTTTAAAGGGCAGGAGCTACATCGTCATTAACTTGCAACAGGCTTCTCTTGGAAAAAATAATACAGGAATTGAAAACTGTGACAAATATCGAATACTACTTAACGTTTAAGTCACTGTATGTTCTCCCCTTCCTGTCTCCCAGGGATTTCATAGTGTAGTAGATGGAGTCTCATGTAAAATAGGTTAAAATACAATGAAAAAATAAGGGATTTCTAATTTTGAGGTAATCTTGTAAAATCTACCCATAGAAGTTGCATGCTTTACTCTTACCGTTAAGCCTCACCAGTAACCATCTAAATTCAAGAAAATGGAAATAATAGCCAGGTAATAAATAAGGATGAGAGGTGGAGCCTCCCTCTCTGGAGGCATTCCAAACCCACCAAGACGGTTCCTGTGTGACCTGCTCTAGGTGGCCTTGCCTTAGAAGCAGGTTGGTCCAGATAATCTCCAGAGCTCCCTTCCAGGCCTGGTGATTTTGTGGACAGTTAAAACTAGGAGCTTTAAGAACTGAAATAATACCAATGATTAAACAAAATTTTGGGACCTTGAGAACCTTGTGTGAAAACATGCACAAGCCACCAGGCACAGATCATGTTTAATCTTAGTTTTATCTTTTTACTGAACATAGAAGGAGATCTGTTTGTTCCTGGTGTCAAATTATATTTAGCAAATCAGTGTGTGGCAGTGTAGACAACATAGATTTATATTTTCTTTTTGGCCACTTTCAGAATTGGGTGAAAATTTAATCTTATACCATCTATTCTTTTCTGTTGCAGTGAACATTTTATGAACAACTGTTGAAGATGCATTCTCATTTTCTTCCCATTTCTTTAAGTGGGGATAGAGCCTTAAAAGAAAAGTAGGGAGTGGCTTTGCGTTGGAGACAGTAAGATAGGAATGGAACATTCTCTGTGCCAGAGATTAATCCTTTGCTTCATGATGCTAAACTGTAATTGAGTGCTCAGGGCCAGACATGAGAACATTTTTCAGGCAGCAATGTGCATCTTATGTGTGAAATGCTGAATTACTTGTGCTTTATATATATAGGCATGTAGTAAATAGCAGATGTGCAGACCAAAACTCAAACAAAATGCTGGAATTGTAGTTAATGCTGTCTTCACTGATGCTGAGCTATCATGTCCTGTGTTTCTGCTGACTGCTTTATTTCTTCTTCCTTGGTACATAACAAGCCTTCTTAGGCATAGACTGGCAACTGGAAACAGTCCTGTTACAAACAATTGGCAAAACTTCATCAGAATTCCTTACTGCATATTAGAAGTGCTTATCTCTTAACATTCTTCTGTACTGTCTCTGTGCTGCTTCCTTTTACCATTTATTAATTACATGCTAAGGATGTTCTTAAGGCCATGATGAATTACATGCAAAAATATTCCTAGCTTGGGGAGTTTAGAATCTGTTGAGCAATAGTGGTAGCTAAAAATGGGGGAGCAGATATGAAGTCAATATGAAGAGCTATAGTGATAGGGGTTTTTTTCCCATTTAATATAACAGAGGTTCTGGGACCATAATCTCAAAATTACTCCAGAGCTAAAAAGTAGCTAAAGAAGAGGAAAGTTTAGGTGGAAACTAGTAAAATAGGCATGTAGATTATTGCATGTATTTGATTTTAATTCTCTTCCTTTTGTATCAGCTCTGAGGAGAGTTTTTCCTCCCACTTTTTTTTAGTACCAGCTTTT
Source organism: Coracopsis vasa (assembly GCA_026283785.1). Lineage (NCBI taxonomy): Eukaryota > Metazoa > Chordata > Aves > Psittaciformes > Psittacidae > Coracopsis > Coracopsis vasa. The sequence continues at coordinate 2,866 of JANHGB010054152.1, forward strand.
CTGTGTTTTCTCTCTTTTGTATTGTAGAGTTTTATTCTAGGCATGGAGCTAAAGGTAGAAAGATTTCTGAGTTCGACTCCTAATTCTACAGTGTACAACCTCTCACCTGAAAAAAAAAATTCTGTATAAAGCTGCTGAATGTTTTTATGAAAAATTCAGGAAAAATAGAAGTTTAAGCAAATGGTCTTCCTCCACCAGCTCTGTGATGTGCTTTTGCATCTTGGTACAGTGAAGATGGTACATAGTGTGACAACCAGTGGTACTGTAATTGGTCACTGCCTTGACCTCTTTTTATGTTAAGTTTCAGTGTGTTAATTTGACAGTTCATATGATGAGAGTAGAATGTAATAATTTGTGTCTGCTTTGGTGTAAATTGCTGTGTGTACACCAAAGTGGTGTTCCTTTTTTCTTTCACCTTGGTACCTTCATGTTTTTATATTCTAGTCCTGCAGTAATTTCTCCACCTTTCTCCCCTGTAGTGTTTGTGTACCTGTATGCTTTCTATGTGTGTTCTCAAGGGCTTCCTCTTTTCAGGTAAAACTATCCAAAGTAATAAGAGAATGGGAGTTGCTTGACCCACTTAGGCAATGCTGATTGGGTCTTTTGGGTAAATATTTTATCATAATATATATCTGCTGGTAAACTCAATTAAGTTTGCAGAGACAGAACCGACTTTAGAATCTTTACTTTTTACTTTTCAGCCTTTCTCTTTAAAAAAATGTTTTAAGTTGTATTTACCTCTTATGTGTATGCACGCAGGGCTTATACAGAGAAGGGTTTGTGATAGTTTGCTATCTGCACTAAAGTGTCTTTTCCACATTTTATCGTAAAATTAACTCTCTCTAGTTTACAGTTATACAGTGCTTATCCTATGTATGTTATTTTACACTTACAGTTAACATTATTTATGGGAACATCCCAGCCTGTTACAGTGTTTTGCCTTATATTGCTAAGAATAGGTTTCATTTGCCCTTTATTGTGAAGAAAATTCTGAAAATGGACCCTCAAAAATGGCTATGGATTTCAACTTTACACTTTTTCTTCAACTGGCTTCTAATGTGTGTTTGTAGAAATCTCTAAACCTACAGACTTCAGTTTCAAAATATTCATTATAAGCACTATCTGGTTTTTTTCCAGGGGCCAAAAGCCAAAGTTATTGAAGAAAAGATGGTAGATCTTGGACAACAGTTTCCTGACATAGTTCCTGATGTCAGTCTTCAATATGGTGTCAGCAGCACTCTACAAGAAATGCAAAATAAACTGAAGGAAGCAGCAAGACAAATTTCTATTCTGAGTGAGGAGAAGCAGCAGCTGATTGAAATGGGAAATGGACTCAGGGCAGAACTTAGAACGGTATTAAAGGAAGGTAAATTTATTCTACAGAAGAGTGCAAGTTTATGTGTTTAGAATAAAACCTGGGAATCAGTTCATCCTTTGAGCCTTAATATGAAGACAAAGTGCTGGACCTGACTGATTCCTGATCTGTATAATTTGTGTGAGACTGTGGTGCTAATTGTTGCAAGAGGGACCATTCTGTGATAGCAGGTACTAGCACAGAACAATAAGAGCTTGTAGGCAGTAACTTTTGCTGATGAGCATCTTAGATGTTAGATGAAGGACTCCCTGATGCTCACATGTCAGTGTGGGAAATAGAAGTTGAACTAAGACTTCTTTCAAGAGCGGAAAAGAAGTAGTTTATCTCTTGAAATAAAAACTAATGCTTCATGAAAGTGGAAAATAAAGCAGAATAAGCTTACTATAGAGTAAACTTGAATCAAGAGTATACATAATGTAAGAAGATTTCACTGTGGACATCTAAGTTCCATTCAACAATTGCTCTGGCAAAGAAGCAAAGGAGAAAAACACAAGGCCCATTTCTGTATAGCATTGAATCAGTTTGCAGTGAAAAGGCGTGTATTGTGTTTCACTTATATCCACTATAAACATTGGCTGGGAATGTAATATTGATGACAAATAACAACAGAGAATGTCTTCCTTAGTATTTTCTCTCCTTTATAGGACTTTTGCATCCTGTTAGCATTAAGCGCTGCACAGTTTGTGTTGTGTCTGGTAGTCTTTTTCCAAGAGAGCTTGTCAAAAGAATACAGTGTCAGCTATCAGCTTTAAAGCATCTACAGCACAGGCTTACAACACAGGTAATAATATGCTCTTGAAATCTAGTGATAATGAGCAGTTAAGCCAGTTGTAATTCCATGAATAGAACTTTCCTTAAAATTCTGCATTTCAATATCTTTTACTGACTTTAGCTCAAATTTTCCTTTGGTACCTTGAAAGATTTCATAGAATCATAGAATATCCTGAGCTGGAAGGGACCCGTGGTGATATTTTAGTCCTGACTCCACACGGGGCAACCTAGAAGTTAAAACTTGTATCTAAGAGGATTGTCCAAATGCTTCTTGAACACTGACAGACTTGGGATCGTGACCAGTCCTTGGGGAGCTTGTTCTAGTGCTTGACCACACTTCTTAAGGAAGAACTTAGTCCTAATATGCAGCCTGCGTGAAGCTTTAAGCCATTCCCTTGCGTCCCATCACAGACACCAGAAGGAAGAGATCAGCAGCTCCCTTTCTGCTCCCCCTCATGATGAGGCTGTAGATAGCAATGAGGTATTCCTGTCTCCTTTTTTCCAAGCTGAGCAAACCAAGTATCCTCAGCCACTCCTCATAAATCTTACCCTCTAGTCCTTTGACCACCTTTGTTCCCCTCCTTTGGACACATTCTAATATTTCTATATACTCCTCATATTGTGGAGCTCAAAACTGCAGACAGTACTCAGAGGGAGGCCACACTGATGCTAGATATAGCAGGACAATCTCTCCTTTGACCAGTTAGCTGTACTGTGCCTAATGCACCCCAAGATACGGTTGGCTCTTTTGGCCTCCAGGGTACATCATTGACTCATATTGAGTTTAGCATCAACCAGAACCCCCAGATCCCTTTCTGCAGGACTGCTTTCCAGCCTCTTGTCTCTCAATGTATACAGACATCCAGGATTACGCTGGTAATTCCAGATGCAGAATCCAGCGTTTGCTCTTCTTAAATTTCATATAGCTGGTGATTGCCAAGTGCTCCAGTGTATCAAGATCTGTCTGTAAGGTCTCTGTCTTGAAGGGAATCAGCAAGTCCTCCTAGTTTAGTACCATTGGCAAACTTACTTAGTGTGCACTCAACTCCTGTCTCCAGGTTATTGATAAAAACATTGAAGAGAACTGGCTCTAAAATTGAGCCCTGGGAAACACCATTGGTGACTGGTCGCCAGCCAGATGCCACCCCATTTACTTAAAGGGTTATAGTTGGGACTTCAAAATTAACTTTTTTAAACATGATTTTCATCCAAGGAATTTCAGAAACGCTTGGTTAATGCAGCATAAATGCAATCCTGAATTACAAGTATTAGTTTCATAAAGCTTAGCTTTAAATAAGTAAGATAAGCCATTTGAAGGATTTGTAGTGGGTTCTAAGATAAACTTGAAATTAATTAATCAGTGAGCACATTTTTAAATGTCCACAGTGATGGGATTTTAAAGCACCCTTGTCCACATTATTGTAATATCACATTTTCCATCTATGAAAGCAGGATAGGTAATCAACCCATCTCTTATCTTTTGTAATTAAAATGCAACTTTTAATAGATAAATTGCAGCTTTCATCAGAGGGACATATGTATAAATCCTTGCTCCCCTAGTAGTTAGTGGCAGATCTCCCAGTAACTTCAATAATCAGGATTTCACTATGTACTTTACTTAATTGATCGGCTGATTTGTTCCTGTGAGGATTGAGTCAGAGCAGCTGATTGTTGTTGTAGTTTTGAGAGCAGTAAACAGTGTTCTTTCAGAAAAGGTGAGGTTGTTGCTCCAATGTATAAAACTCCAGTGGAATTATTAACCAAGTTCAGTTGGGGAAATACTTCCTCTGGGAACCTCTCTGGGCAACTTGTTCCAGTGTTTGATCACCCTCCCAGTAAAGAAGGTCAGAGTTTGGTTTTTTAGTCTGGGTTTGGTTGTTGGGGGTTTTTTTTCCCCTTATCCTTAAACAGTGTCCTGTGCTTGAGTTTCTGCCCATTGCCTCTTGTTCTTCCACTGTATATCGCTGAGAAAAATCTGCCTTAGACATCTTTACTTCCTCCCACCATCCCCATCAGGTGCTTATACATGTTGAAAAGATCACTCCTGCCCTCTCTCTTCTGGAGGCTAAACAAGGTCAGCTTCCCTAACCTCTCCTAGTATGTCAGATGTTCCAATTCACTGCTTATCTTTGTGGCTCTTTGCTGTACTTGCTCCTGTATCTCTATGTCTTTCTGGTACTGGGGAGACCAAAAGTGGACAAATTACTCTAAGTGTGGTTGCACCAGTGCTTGGTAGAAGGAAGTAATCACCTCCCTTGGCCTGCTGGCAGTGCTTTTCCTGATGCAGCCCAGGATGCTGTTGGCCAGAGGCCTCACAAACGCATTGCTGCATCATGCTCAACTTGTAGTTCACCAGGTTTCCTGTGTTTCTGCTGACCATTTTCCAAGAAGTCAGCCTATTAGACTGAAGCTGCAATCTCCTCTGCCTTTGGGGAAAACTCAACTGAATTAAAGCTTATTTCCTCTGGAGGATCCTGTTTGGTTTTAATTCTTTCTTTATGCAGTCTTATTTCTCTTAACTGAAATCAAGCACAGATTGAGAGCCTTTTTGTGAATTACTCATCCAGGAATGTATAGGAGATTGAAGTTTCATGTTTCTCTTTTTACACACTAAGATCTCTGTGATAATATGAAACTACACAGGAGATAATCCTATCATGTTGTCAGATTACGCTAAGAAATCGCACCTGTCAGTCACTTGAAGATTTTGCCATCTGAACGCATTTGAAAAACATCTTAAGCATTTTTACATCTAGACACATTCTAAAAAAATAAGAAAGAATAACCACATACTTGTTTTGAGCATGCCAGCCTGTTGTTTGTTTTGGGGTTTTTTTGAGCCTGAAATTATCATTAATTTCTATAGATGTTATCTGGTTGGTTTAAATGTATTACAAAGAATATGAGCCATCTGGCCAGACAGTTTGAATGACAAAAGTGGGTTTCATAAAAGAGCCAGTGGAAGTAAGTTCTAATGAATATTTGATTTTTCTTACAGTTAAAAATTAAAATTAAACAATTTTTAAAAAAGCGCATATTAACCTCTCTAGTTGCTTAGAATAAATGCTATAAATTAGGTAAATTAAGATTAAGGAACTCAGATGGTACTAATTTAACCAGCTGTATGTCTGGGATGACACACTTTCAGTTTGCAGTTCAGTTCTGCTGAAAATAAATGTTTGGTATTTTTTCCTGTGGAGTAACATGGTGCTGCAGTTAGCCATGAGAGCTCTTAGCTGCACTAATGACACAAACTTCTGGGTCAGATTCTAGATTTTAGAAAATAGTGTAAAATGTTGAAATGCAGAGATCCGTCCAACAGTTAAATTTGAGAGCAAGTGTTCTCAAGGTCAAGTTCAGTGTTCTGCTCTCAGGTCCTTTAGGCAGACAGTTACCCAGCTTCTGCACAGGATTGCTATTCTCTTGGATAATGAATAGTAGTAAAAACAGGTGATGCTTGTTTGAATATGAAAGGAAAAGGCTCTCCAAGCATCCAAAGTATGCAGCAGCATTTCAGGGGGCACTCCTGTTTGATAGAGAAAGGTTGCCTGAAATCCAAAATGCTATGCTGTTAGAGTTAGTCAGAACCAAATTTGAACATATTGCTTGAGTGAAAATAAGCCCCTGTTCTTCTTTACTGCCCGTTAGTCAGTGAAGAAGTTTTAAAGGTTGCGGTGTGCACAAACATTGTAAACCATCCGGCAGACAGCGATAAACTGAGAATGCCATCTGCTGTACCCTTACAGAGCTAATTGAGACTTATCCTTAGATATAGCAGATAGTCTAAGATAACAGAAACTAAAAACTGTAATAGGTCAGTCAGATAAGTGCAGTGCGAGCTGGATAATCTGGTATATTTTATCCAATTTACCTAATGAAGTTCTTTTGAAATCAAAAGTATTATGGAAGGCATCAAAAACACTTGTTAGGAAATATCATAGTGAAAGCCATCTGGGTTCCAAGACTGGGAATGCTCAAAGCGTATGAGCTCTGTGAGAACAGATCTGGGAATGCAGCACTAGTTTGCAACTCTTTGTTGACCATCTGAGGACCTGATCAAGAGCTATCACAGCAGCACTGTTACAAGAAGTATTGGCATCTTGTAGCGTGAGGAAAGTCCTTAGAGAAAAGGATCAGAGAGCATTAAATAAATACCCTTTGCTGGCAGATCAGTGGTACATATTGTGGGACAGTAGTATCGGCTACTTCTGGAGCAACAGATCTTAAGCCTCTTGCAAAATTCCAAAGTGAAAAGGTCAGCTGTGGTCCCACATGACAGTCCTGAGCATATGATTCTGATCTCCCTTTTGCAAGGATTAAGAAGGAAATAGGTGGGGTAGCTGTTAGTGTGCTGGAAGCCTGGAAAGTGGTCTGCCAACAGGTGAATTTACTGTGGAATGCCTCAGTGTGCTTGTGGATATGTAATTTGTTCAGGATGCTTGTGAACATTTTACTAATTTTAAGTCACAAGCTTGGCATCCTTGTTCACTTGAACTTTCAGTTCACTGAATTCTTTCTTAGGCTGTTAAACTCTTAACACTGGGAATAAATTTTTCAAGGGAGATTAGGGTCCAGCAGAGCATTTCTGTAGACCTTTTGTAGCCTGCTTGTTTCATCTGTGCACTGCTTGGATTGAGTGTGAAAACGATTAGCTAAATGCTTATGCAAATCATATGTAAAAATGATTTCCAGATGTGGGCAAAATTGCCACAATTCAAAACACTCTTTTTTTTAATTATTATTTTTTGGTGGGGAGGTGTTAACAATTTTTGTTTCATTTGCCACCTCTTTAATTTTTCTTTCTTTCACAAGTCATCTTAGAATTTAGCTGACTTTTAAATTGAGACCAATAAATATTCATTGCTCATCCATCCCAGTCTTGCCTTGCCTTATTTTTAATGAACTAAGTACTGTGTCTGCTGGTTTTTTGACATCGTGTGTCTCTCATGGTTTTTTTTAAATCATTAAAGATTGTTCTTGCTTTTGTAAGAATAAATAGATTCTAAAAATACAATGTGTCCATGGCTCTTGGAGAGGTAGTATTTGTCTGTGAGTTTCCAGATGGTGTGCTAAACTCCAGGGATAGAATTCCAGCCTCTTCAGCTCGTGGGTTGTTTGGAAGTCATGGTAGAAGTGGCTATAATTGAAGATCTTTCCAGCTCTGGAACCTTTGGGATTATCTCTGGTTCTGCTGGAACTTGTCCAAACTATAAAGAAGGATAGCCCTTTTTATATCCAAGCTGTTCATCTTCAGTAGTCTCATTCCAGGCTGCTCTTTACCTACAAGATACCTGCTGAGGCTTCAGCTCCTGCACTGAAGCTGAGCTCCAGGCTGAGCTTCCAAACACAATTTTCTGTGTTTTTCTTCTAGGTAATCATTCTTACTAGCCAAGCTCTGTTTGCTCTTATGTTCAAGATCATCATCCTTACCAAAACCAGAATTTATTACTGTCATACCTTCAGGAATTTCAGTGTCAGTTACTTTGTATGATGGGCTCCTGTTTATTTGCTTTTCTTTAGTTTGAAATATATATCAAAAGACTGATGTTTATTTTCGTCTCCTTTGACAGGGCTGAAGGAGATCTTAAACCTCTTGTAAAATTCCAAATCTTACTTTAATTGCTTCATGTTGAAAGTTGATGACTTAGGGTTTTTTGCTTGCTTACAAGTTTATTTTCCATAGCTGATTTACATTATTTATGGGGTTTTTTAGGACTTCCTTTGGACTTTTCTTCTGTATTTTAATCACTGGAAAAGACAAAAAGGGAAAGTGACCCTGAGTCACAAAAGGAAGAGTGACAATATAAACTTGAGTAACAAGCAGGATGACAGTGACAGCAGCAAGGAATGTAGATTTGTAACGGATCTAGTAAGGGGTTTATTAGGAAGGTAGTTTGGCCCTGTTAATGTAAATGGAAAATAATTCTGTTTAATATTATTTATAACTGATTATTTTAAATCTAGCAGTGTAACAGCAAACTGAGCTGTGGATGTATTATTTTTAGAGACCACGGATTACTTGTCTTTATGTAATATTTCTTATTAGGAGCTGCAGTATGCAAAGCAACAGCATCCTTCAAGGATATCTTCTCTAATTGTCTGCTCTGGCTTAAAGGATGAAGAAGCTCCAAGCAGATGTGGGGAAAAGATGGAATTACCATCCACTGAGGTACAGTGCAGTTTTATCATCGGTGTAATTTGCCTTCAGTTGGAATTTTCAATTGCATTTGTTCAGCAGTCATCTCCTGGAAGACTTAAAAATATATACTTTTTTTTTTAATTATGCGTTGTTCCTGTAGAAAATAGTATTTGTTGACACTTACTAAACTTGGGTTTCTCAATCACTTTCATGATGTTGTAATTAATCTTCTTGTACAACCTTTCAAAATTAAAAATAACAATTTTCTTTTGACTTGCCTCTTGCTGAAACCTTCTATCTTTCCAAGACCAAGATGCCAATTTTCACATGTATTTGACATGAAAAGTATGCATCTCTGTAAGAGTGTGTTTGAATTTGAACAGGTTCAGCTCGATTTGTCCATTGTAAATCATGGGCCAAAGCAACAAAAGGCAGATACATTCTTAAAGATTGTTCAAAGTCAGCCACCCAGGCAGAGTCCTAGTCAAGCCCAGCAGGTCCAGCTTTCTTCATCTAGAGCACATAATTTCTGTCAAGGTATGTGGCAAACTTTAGAAAAGGGATCAAGCCCCTCTATTCTCAGTCCCTAGAACACTGACCAAGCTAAGCATGTTTTATAAAGTAATTAACAGTACTTAACTCTTTTAGAATAATGGAAGTACGGTAGTGGATTCTGCCACCTTCCACAAAATTTTTGCATGACTGCTACTGTTGTTACAGTCCTGTAATCAGAATCTGAAGCTCTAATGAGTTTACTTGAAGTGAATTTCACGGTTGCAAGCAGAAGTAAGAATTAAGAGAAACATATATATGCATATATATATATAAATAAAAATTCACTTGAAGTGAATTTCACTGTTGCAAGCAGAAGTAAGAATTAAAAGGAACATATATGTGTCTCTCAATGGTTTTAATGCCATTGTTGCAAATACTTCCCCCCTTTTATTAAATACTCCTGGAAAATTCAAATATCCTTCTGTTTTGGCATAGTCTAAAACTTATCTGGGGCAGATACGAAAGTGTCTGCCTGAGAACTGCACACTTTGTGTGTTGACAAGTGACTGATGGATCAAATTGTAATTTGGCAAATCCTTGCTCAATCATTATTTTTGTGTCACGCTAATAGCTACAGTACTGCTTAGTATGCTGAGACCCAAAGGCCAAAGGTGTAGATCATGGGCATAATGTGGTATATGCTATGGACACGCAGTGAGCTAGGCATTGTTATTCACTAGAAGTGTATAGTCCAGTAGGGAATTTTAGCAGAAGTGCCACTTGTAAGGTATGTACACTAAACTGTAGCCTTTTCACAGGCAAATGGAAAGGAAACTTTTTAATGGTGGTCATTATCTTAAGCAGTGTATTGCGGGTGACTCTTGTGTCTCCCAAACTGTTGGCATGTTCATGAAGTAATTCATCATCAGCAAAACTTTGGAAAACTCCTGCGGATGGGACAAAAAGTGATGGCCTTAAATTATAATACTGGAAAAACTTAAAGGATGGCTAATAATGGAGAGTGTTCCCCAGAAGTATTGAGGACTCTTTCTTACTAAAGGTCTTTATAAACAGATGGATAAACATTTCTCCAGAATGTTCCAAGTAGAGGTGACTTTCATTTTTTCATAAGAGACACAGCATTCAGTAAGTTATTTCTTACAGTGCTGTGGGGCATGTGTGAATTGTTTGGGGTTTTTTGTTTTGATATTTTTATCATCATCATTATTCCTGAGATCTGATGGCAGCTGTGGGGTTATATGTCAGCCATTTAATAATTTTCAAATGAGCTTTATATTAATAGTGACCTGTTACCATAACATAGATACTCAAGTGCCATTAACCAGACTGCAGGAGCAAGAAAACAACCAGTGGGTTAAGGGAAGTGATTTGTTCCCATCTATTTGGTACTTGTGAGGCCACATCTGGAGTACTGTATCCCATTTTGGGCTCTGGCACAAAGGATTGATGAACTAGGGTTTAGTGGAAAGTGAATAAGATGGCTACAGTGCTGAAACACATGTTACTTGAGAAAAGCTGGGTTATTCAGTGTGAAAAAGAGAGAGTGGGTGGCCTGATTGCTGCTTTTTAACTACCCAATGAGGGATTTTGGAGGCAACAAAGCTAGACTCTGAGATGCACAGTGAAAAGAGGTAAGGGACACAAGTGTGCCAAGATGCATTCTGAGCAGGGAGTCATAAGCACTGTGACATTTCACCCAGAGGTTCTTTCCAACCTACATTGAATCTAGTTTTAAACCAGTGTATAGATGCAATGAACCATCTTTAGCAGCACACAAGAAAAAAAATATTAAAAAGGGCTTTCAAAATGAAGAATGGATTATAAGTGTATTTATTCACAGCAGCAGTTCATTGCAGGGGCAAAGTAACGTGCATTGATAGACCGGTAGGACTGGAATGGACATAGTGCTGGCAGTCATGATTCATGTGCTTTTCTGTGGGACTGTAATAGGAAGAGTATTTCAGGTCAGGCCTATATTGACAGGATAAGCAAAAGGATGTCTTTGAAACATTACTGATAGTGTCATGCAGTTTCGTGCTGCTGGTGCATGATGCAACACCACTGGCAGCCTTACAAGGACATCAGTTTCTTAATGTCTAGAAATTTCCAACCACCGTTGCAAAACTTACTGTAGATATTTGGGGATCTAGAGAATAGCAAAGTGGAAAGATAATACTGCCAACATGAAACAAGTGAAACATCAGTAAGGGGATATTTTCCTGAGAACAACCTGAATTTGATCTCTGCATCCAGATTTACCCTAAGAATACTGGAGTGGTGCTTCTCGGTCAAACATGCAGGCCCTGAAATACTGCATTGCAAGAATAGCACTTTTAAAAAGTCTTTTATGTTGCTTAGCTTTCTCCTCTAGGAAACCATCCGAATGGTATCTGTAATTCTACTAGACTGAATGCTGCATTTCAGAAACAAGATTGTGAAAGCAAATCTTTTTTGGAAGAATCTCACCTCAGAATATAAGATTTTTTCAAGGAGTTCTGCTTCTGATTTTTATCAAAGGCCTGCCTTATTTTTCATGCCTGAGCTATGGAAAATTAATAAAATATTTCCTTTTTAAAACCACTCACTTGAATTTAATACATTTATCAAAAGCATGGTTACTGTGGATAGAGCTGTCATTAAGATGGAGTGACTTGGTACTGGACTTTCAGATACAAGTGACACACACATAGACTTGAAAGCTCAGTAACAAAAACTGCTTTGCAACAAGTTAGTTTGCTTATTCAAACATTTTTTACAAGTTCAACTCTACAAATCTGTCACACCGGTAGTTGTGGTTTATGGGCATTTCTGGTGAAACAGAAACAATTGTAGTGTGAGAATGATTTTTCTGAACCTGTTAAACAGCTTCATTAATTTTTTTTCATGTACAAGACAGCCTATTGGGACTTGAAATTGTTGGCATGTCAAGAAAGCCCTGCAATTTGCTGTATTTCCAGCATAAGACACAACTCAATGGTTTTTAAAGTGTTTGTGACTGCATGTTAGCACTGAGTTACTGAAGTGGACTGTTACATACTTCATGCATTTCACCGCAGAATTTGGAACTTTTGGAATCTTCTAAGCAGTCAGAAGGCTATGAAAGATTAATTTTCCCTCTCCTTGCCCTGCCTGCTGATTTTTTGTTTGTACTTCAGGAATGAGATGGATTTAACAATTTGTATGATAATTCTGCAGATAAGTAGAAAAAAAGGGTTTACAAGGATCACAGGTTCTTTGTTCAGAGGTTTTTATTGCTCTGTGCTGTTGAAAGAAAATGATCCTGCTGCAGAGGTAGACAGGTACAAGCCACGCTGGTACTAAAAGCGTCAGTGTTACATGCATAGACTCTACTAGTGAGAAATACACATCTGTATATTTCCTTTTTATATGTACTATCCCAGAGGTTGAGAGCAGGTGGGAGACTTTAGTTGGTGATCCATATCACATGCGTCTTGAATGGTGATGACAGGCCACCCTCAAAAGAAAGTCACTTGTCAGAGAAGTTATATGCTTCCCTCTGAAAATCATGACACGTATACAACCATGTGATAGCTTCTGTAAATGCTGCAAGGTTTCTCTATTCACAAGTGGGCTACAGGGCCTGTTTTGATTTTAGAAATAAATGTTAGACAAGAGGAGAGGAAGCTTTGTAAAACATTTAGAAAACTGGAATTTGTTTTTCTTCAAATAATTTAGCTTAATCAAGTTTTTACTTGCTACTGGAGATACTTGCTAGTTTTTCTGGAAGGAAAGGTGAGCATCACCTATTAAAGTTCAACTGTAAACTGCAGTTAGAGTGTAGCCAATATTGTGAAGTGTGCTTTGTGGTACCATGTGAAAAGCTCCTGATCAGCTGTGTCTTCTCAGGTCAACAGAGGCTGGGGTCAGTGCAGAACAAATAAGGGCATAAGGCAAGCTGTATCTCCACTTAGAATGTCCTCACTTGTCTCTTGTTTTATACATTTTTGGGGTAGATTAAACTCTCTATTTTCCATGCCAGAGGAAAGCTCCAGTTGTGGTGGATGGTCCCATTGTACATTTTGAGAACCCCCAGATATAGATGCAGCTGAGTTCTGGGTGTATAAATCTGAGTTTACATTGTAGACTAACAAAGAAAGAGATTGAGCTGCTTTCAAGCAAAGTAACTTTTCTGGTTTACTACTTGAACTTAGATAGAGAGTCTTTTACTGTAATTCTCATTGTTACTTGCAAGGCTCTGTGATGTGAAATTCTACACTATATGGATCAAAAGTTATCTTAAGTGTTTCCACACTAGACAGAATTTCAACAGCTCTGACATCACTGACAGTTCTAAGAGCAATCCATGTGGGTAAAAAGCTGGCTAGAGAAAGAATCTGGTAAAATATTAACAAACAGAAAGAGCACTCTGGCTCTGGCTTCATTCTGGCTCCAATCAGATTTAGACTCATGATTTCTTTTCTGCGTTACATAAAGCTTCATCTTTGAAGTGTTTCACAAATATTAACTAATCTAGTTACATTTGCTTCATTTAAATGGTCTTCTCCTGAATAGGAACTTGTTTGAGCTGGTGTTCTTTTAGAAGCACTGTTAGCCGTAAGCAAATATCTAGTGACAAGTTTTTTAAATGAAATTTTCCATCTGGGGAAATTTTAGTTTGCTTGTACAAGGTCTCTACCTGTATCCCTTCAGTTTGGGGGGAAAAATAAAAATCTGTAAATACTAATTTCTGATTGTAGTTAACACATATCAAATAGAAGATACATGCAGCGTTACACTAAACATTTAGGTCCACTTTCAAAAGCAGTTTAGGCTCTTAGCAATGATCTTACAAGCTCTTCTTGCAAAGGTCACTTCTGAAAATAAGTTACAGGCTTATAAATTAGGTGTGCTTTCTCATTGCTTGTGAAAACCACACAACTGTGCATGGTCATGCTGATTTTGTTCAAGGTCCTTCACACATGTAAGCAGTCTCAAGCAAAACCAATAACACATGGAGGTCCTTATTTAGTGTTCTCTTGGGATATTTCCCTTTAAATAGCATTTCTGTCTCTGTGGTATTGGATATTTGTCTTTTGCTGTTTTATAGACCAAATCTCACAAGTTTGCAATTTCATGGTTTTAAATTTCTTTGTTAACATTGATTTTTTGACAGTCCAAAACTTCTTAACAGCCATATAGAACACTTGTGTTCTGTGTTGTTGTTCCAAACACCTAACTAAACAGCCTTTACTAGTTATAACTGTAGTGTCTCTACTGATGTCAAGAGACAAGTATAGAGAAGACTTCAGAGGAAGTAATGTATGTGATTCACTGGTGCTTGGTTACTTTGCCTTTGGATCTACAAGATGAGAGCCTCCCATGTTATTTCTAAAAGTCATCCCATTGATTGTATACAAAAGACCCTTCAAAACTGAGGGAGAATTTAAAAACCAGGCTGTCTGTAAGTAGTGTTGGCTGTGTACTGTTTATGGATGTGCTCACTGCTGTTAGCTAGACCACAAAAAAGAAGTATTCTCATTCTGCTGTGGCTCCTGTTGAGGCAAAATTATCTTTGAATCTGTATCCAGTACCTTTCAGACACTGCTGCCTGAACTGTTCTAAACTGTTGATGTTGTGAAATTCTGCTTTGCTATCTGCCAGATGTGGTAGTGGTCTGGGGTAATGCATTATAATGATTAAAGTCCTTTCTCCCAGCCAGAAAAACACACCCAAAGGTCCTCAAGCATCCCCTTTCATACCTTTTCCATCTGTAGGTAGCCACTAGGTGGCAAGCTGAACAACATGATTCGAC
>JANHGB010054152.1:29347-47468 GCA_026283785.1 Coracopsis vasa
CAGCCACAGCTTCCCTGGGCACCCTGTGCCAGCGTCTCAGCACACTTGCAGAGAAGAACTTCTGCCTAAGAGCTCATCTCAATCTCCTCTCTGGCAGGTTAAAGCCATTCCCCTGGGCCTGTCCCTACAGGCCCTTATCCAAAGCCCCTCTCCAGGTTTCCTGTAGCCCCTTTAGGCACTGGGAGCTGCTGTAAGGTCTCCCTGGAGCCTTCTCTTCTCCTGACTGAAAAAGTCCAGCTCTCAGCCTGTCTCCATAGGAGAGGTGTTCCAGCCCACACATAAGCTCTAAAGCATAATTTGTGTATACTTACCAGAAGGATTATTTAAGGAAGTACTGTAAATGCTTTCTACTGCTTTTGTTCATGCAACTGCACTTTTATTTATATGTCTGTAGGTATAATCTCAATAACCTATATATATGTAAGAAAAGAACACCCATATATATGGGGCTTCCCCCCTCCCCTTAACTTGCCCACTTAGGATGTACCAACTATAGTTTGAACTTAACTGAAACATCAAGTTAACTTGCCTTCTCTCTGCTTAGTTGTTAATGTATTTTTAAGTGTAATAGAAAATAAATGTGTTGACTGTAATATATGAGCTATCATTTGGTGTTGTGATCTGTATAGATGGCCTGCTGTGCTATGTGGCATGATGTTCTCATGTGGTGTTTGACGTTGGGATTTTAGAATGCAGTTTTCTTGGGACAACAGCTAAGGTATTTCATCCCATCTGGACTGCATATCTATTCTGCCAGCTCTTATTTTTCCCGGTCCTCTAAATGTATGGCAGTGAAGGGTGCAGTTGGAAAATTTTTGTATGTAAAACCTGCTTCTTGTTTCAGGTATTTAAAATAATGCTAAGTTGTATTGCAATCTTTGTGGTTTTGTGTGGGGTTTCTCCTCTGTGTGGTGGGGTTTTTCTGGTGGTTTTTTGTTTGTTTGATTTTTGGGGGTGGGATGTGTGCTTGTTCGGTTTTGTGTTTTTTGTGGTTTTAGTGTCATGTTGTTGCCTGTCTATCTGTCCCCCCAACTTTCTGATTATTGATTCTTAAGTTAGCATTTAACTTTGTAATGATTGTAGAACTTGTTTTGCTACCTCTTAGGTTTGCCTTGTAATTATGTATTTTACTGTATGTATTTCATCATTTCTCCACCCACCTCTGCTCCAGCATGTTAATCTTCCTTCTCTGCTGACTTCACAGCGGCTCTGCATATAGTAGAGCCAGACTTGTTAGTTTTGTAGTTGTTGTGTAGAAACTGGTGGTTCTTGGAGCCCAATACTCCTTCAGGATCAGTTTTCTCATCCTCATTGACCCCACAGATCTTATGGTCTGTTTGATTGTCTTGTTTTTTCTTTCTTCTTGTTTTTGGTTTGGATTTGAGGAGGCGGGGAGAGGGTTGTGGTGCATTTCTCTTTTCAGTAGAGAGTCCATGGGCTGTTCCTGTGTGGGTGTTTGTCCTGCAAATGTGCTTGTTTGTCACAACATGTCAGAAAGGAGAGACATATATAATCTTCTGCTCTGTGTGAAATCTTACTAGTCTTACTGCTTTGTGGATCTCAGCAACAGGGAGAAGTTAAGAGATGGAGGACGTGGTGATTGCAGGCATAGCGGGAAAGCTGCCAGAATCTGAGAACTTGCAAGAGTTTTGGGAGAACCTGCTTAATGGAGTTGATATGGTTACAGAGGATGATCGGAGGTGGAAACCAGGTGAATGCTTATTGTCTGTTCTTTTGGAGCTCTGAGTTCTGACCATTTTAGAGGAATTATCCTATGAAAGGATTTATTGGATGCAAAACCCTTCCAGAGCTAAATTCAATTCTGATTTGTCAAGAAATCCAGGACCAGAACACTTCCGTGAATGTTACATCCCATGGAGTAGCAGCTTATAAATAATATATAGCTTACTTCCAAAGAAAAGAACCCTAACAGCAGCTAGGCAGCTTTAATCCTGTACCAGCTGTGATTGCTGTTGCAGCAAGATGGCTCTGATATTTTTCTGGGTTCAGCAGTAGCACAGGCACTCCAGTCCTGTCATTTGTGGCATTTTACAATGTTCTATTTTGTCTTGATTATCTTTCTGAAGTGTTTGGCCCATGTCTATCCAATTCAAGCTAGCAATTTGCAGAAGTAAAAGGTAGCTTTTGTTTTTCTTCTAACTGGTGACTGACTGGAACCACTGATTTGACTCTGTTTATGTGCTCAGTACAACTTTCCAAAGCAAAAATGCTTAAACCAGATAAATGTCTTTTGCTGCCATATCCAAGAGAGTCTTAAAAATTACAGTTGTTTTTGTTAATGGAGCATTCTCATTTTCAAATGAGATTGAGAGGTAGGTAGGTATATATTTATGCAGTTCTGGGTACTGCAACAGAGAAGTGAGGTTTCATGAGTAGTCAGGAATCAGCTATAGTTATTCTGTACTTTGTCTCAGCTGGTAGCTGCTTCAAAACCGATGTATTCGCTTCAAAACTGATGTATTCTGTGACTGTTGAATTTTTCTTCTCAGGAATGTATGGACTGCCCAAGAGAAATGGAAAGCTCAAGGACATAAGCAAATTTGATGCATCCTTTTTTGGGGTTCACCCCAAACAAGCTCATACAATGGATCCTCAACTTCGCTTGCTGATGGAAGTTTCTTATGAAGCTATTTTGGATGGAGGTAAGTAGCTGAGTGATTGAACTGGGAGAATTGTGCTGTACTGTCTCTGATCGGCAGCTGCAGACATGCACCTCTGTGGTGGGATCTCTAACAAGAGAAAACTGTCACATTAGAGATGAGACCAAAGAACTGGTATGGGGAGTAGAGCAAAGCTGTTTTCTCTGGAATTCTAACTAGGAAGTCTATGCTGACTGCCAGTGAATCTGTATCTGCATCGTATGGTACAACCAGTATGGCAGAAACACTTAAACAGTCAATAGTGCTCGAGCTTTTATATATTCTGGTCTACTCTAATATTCCGTAATAGATCCCTTTGTTAAAGATGTATTTGTAGTGCAAAAGGAAGATGACTTAGAAATCTCATCCATGGCTGAAGTGAATGGCCGATGGCCTGGTGTAGTCCTGTCTGTTGGCCAGGTTCGTAGAAAATTTGTGGTATTTGATTCTGTTCTATAGAAGTTTTGTTGAGGAAGTGTACCTTCAGAAATAGGAGCCTCTTATCTCCATCACTGCTAGTTTCTGGAGCTTCTGAGTTACTTGCCCACAGAGCCAAAAAGATTATTCTTCATGTTAATCAGTTTCACGTCTGAACATAAGCATATGGGGAAAGAAGTTGGAACCACCTCACTAATACTGACATATTAAAATTAATACTTGCTCCTCTGCTGCTGAGTCTGTCTGGGGGCTTGAATATTCTGCTTGTCTCCAGGACTCCTGAAGTACAGAGAAGAAACAGCAGAGATTGCTGCAAGTTGAGCTTGCTATGCGGTTTTTCAGAGCAGAATTGCTTCTTGTTCTGGTTGTTGGCTTTTGAGCTTAAGAGTTTTCCTTTCTGTCTTGTACTCCAGATCTGGGCTTTATATGTGGATAGAGATAGATACTCATGTACTCACGTGACATTACAAGTGCTTTAATTTTTCTCCCCTTCGATCTGCTTCTTTTTTCTGTACTGTAAGTCAGATGTTAGCCTACCTGATCAGCATTTGTGTCTCTCATAGCCTGTACGCTTTTTTTATACAAGGCTCTAGCAATGGCCAGCTAAGCTGAAATGCTGCTTCTGGTATGACAAAAAGCCAGCACCAAGGTTCTGGTGGACTCTGCAATGAGACTTGTAAGGTCTGCAGTTGAAACAGGTAAAAGCTAACTATACGTAAGGGAACAATGCTGCAGAGGACTGTCAGAAAGTTGGATTGAGAAGAAGGTCATGAACTGGTGCCAGCATACCTGATATCTCCCCAGTTTGCTCCTCATAAATTTGTCTGCTGTAATTTACCACCTTCTATCCCTGTAGGCATTAATCCGGCCACCCTTCGTGGCACGGACACAGGTGTATGGATTGGTGCCAGTGGGTCAGAAGCTGGTGAAGCCCTTAGCCAAGATCCAGAAAAGCTTTTGGGGTACAGCATGACTGGCTGCCAGCGTGCTATGTTAGCCAACAGGATTTCCTACTTTTATGACTTTACAGGTAGGTGCCTCAAGCCTTCAATACTGGTCAGCAATTGCGATTTGAGTGTGATTGTATCACAGTTTTTATAGAGGGGAATGGATATGATGACATAGATCCCTTTTGGGATGAGAAAGTAGCATTCAGCTGTTGTAAGGAGGTGTATGAGAAGCAGAAAATGTAACTGTAATAAGACTCATTGTAAGCCTTTGTAGTTCAGTTGCTGCTGAAGGGTATAGCTAGCATTCATCTGAAAGATGATGTCAGGAGGCCTTCATAAAAAGGCCTAGTTTCTTTCCAGCCTTCAGACTGCTATTTGGTGTGAAGCTATGTACAAGTCAGCTGGCCCAGAGACAAACTGAGTGGAAAAGTTGACTCTTCTTGAGTAAAGTGGAAGAAGTGGGAGAGCCACCAAAACTAAGTGACTAAAGGCATAGGCATGACTTGAATCATGTGTGGCATTGAAGAGTGGAAGGATTGGAATTGCTTTGAAGAGCAGCAGAGAACAGAGATAATGGCAAGGGTAGCACCAAGAAGGGTGAGAGATTTTTCTTGGTGGGAATGGGGAAACTGATGAGACCTCCGTGTGAACCTACTATATCTCTGTTTGATGGAGACAGAGATGGAAGTTTAAAAAACGCCATTAAAGCCAAATTGTTTATGATTTTTTTCCACCTTTCTCATCCCTCGTTACCTGGTAAGCAGGCAGAGGGTGATGATTCTTGTCTCCCATTTTATCAGCATTACCTGTTGCATTCTGAAGCAACTACTTATTTAACATATTTTGAATGTGTTTCTCTTGTGATCTTATCCTGTAGTGTTTGGAGAGCAACTCTATGAAATAGTAAAACCCACGTTTTTTGTTTTTGCTTTCTGTTCCCTAAGGACCAAGCATAAATATTGACACTGCCTGCTCCTCTAGTCTCATTGCTCTGGAAAATGCATATAAGGCAATTCGTCATGGATGGTGCAGTGCAGCCCTAGTAGGAGGGGTCAACCTTTTGCTGAAACCCAACACTTCTGTGCAGTTTATGAAACTGGGTATGCTTAGCCCTGATGGTGCCTGCAAGGCTTTTGATGCTTCAGGTAAGGCATTAGTACCAAAGCTTGTCATGTTGTATGAGAGGAACTTGCTGTGGAGTCTCTGACCAGATACTCTCATAGCACAGCAAAGAGCTGGCCTTGTTGTTTTTCCTGGGTGCACTGTTCAGGGCATATCCTGGACCTGATCTGGTTGTGTGTTTTTTGAACCTGGAAAACTAACTGTGAGGAATAAACCGTATGGCTCATTCCTCAGGCATTGGGGAGAGCAAATAGCTGTCTCTCGATGGAAACTTCTTATCATTGTTTGTGATGAGCAATGAGCCTTTCTAGGATATTTTTTTTTTTTTTTTTCCAAAAGACATGAAAGTCATGCTCTTGAAGTGGTCTGTTGTAAGCAGTAGCTCAGGAATGAGATAACTTTATTGCGTGGTGCTTTGCAGTGTTTCTCAGAGCAGAGCAGAATTAGTGACTTACTGTTCTCTGCTCTCAGGAAATGGATATTGCCGCTCTGAAGCAGTTGTTGTCATTCTCTTGACCAAGAGATCTATGGCTAAACGGATCTATGCCACGATAGTCAATGCTGGAAGCAACACTGATGGCTTTAAGGAGCAAGGTAGGCCTTGAGCCTCTGAAAAGTCAGATACCTACACAACTTTTTAGGCTAGAGTCTTTGTCATGAAAAACGGGCTCTTGTGGGGTTTGTTGTCTTAGATGTTGGAAGGGGGGTTGTGTTTTGTTTTGTGGGGGTGTTTTGTTGTTTGTGGTTTGTTTTGGGTTTTTTTTTTTTTGGTCATGCAAAGTTCAGAACCCTGTTTTGTAAAAAAGGTGGAGACAAGTGGTGATTTCTATGGCAAGAATAACAGGAATGTCCTGTTGCTAGTTTAGCTTTCCCCAAGACACCTCTGCACTGATAGAAGAAGTGTAGATGAGGTGTGACTATAAGGCTCTTTCTCTACTGCTGTCCCACTTATGGAAACACCAAATTTCACATGTTCTGCTTGATGCAGACATTTCCTAGTGTTCTGTTAAGCAGTATCTTTACACACTAGTCTTAATTCATTGGTTTAGGTTCATTTATGGTACCTCTGATCTTCTTCCAAAGAGCCTGAGAGCCTTACTGTGTTTGGTACGAAGGACATTGGTATAAATCCTGAAAAAGTTTCTCTTTGGGTTTTTTGAACCTGGTAGCAGTTGAAAGGGTGCTAAAATCAGCACAGGACGCATCTGATACTAGAGGAGTTGACAGCAATTTTGATCCTAGGTGTGACATTCCCATCTGGAGAGATGCAGCAGCAGTTGGTCAGCTCTTTGTACAGAGAATGCGGTATCAAACTTGAAGAAGTGGAGTATGTTGAAGCGCACGGGACAGGTACCAAGGTCAGCATGGTGCCTTTGGGTTTGGGGTGCTTTCTTCTCCCTTATTTTCTTCCCTTGCATCACTTGCCACACTTTTCTATCAAATTATTATTTGTTTTTCCAAAATGAACTTATGTCTCCCTTCTGTCAGTTATGAGCATGTGTACTGCCTCACCACTTCTGGATCTTAATCTTCCAGATTTCTCTTTTGTGGTTCGTCTCAGAAGTGCTAGCTAATAGTTGTCCTGATTCTCTTCTTACTAGGTTGGAGATCCACAGGAAGTAAATGGCATTGTAAGTATCTTCCATCAGTGTGAGAGAAAGCCACTGTTGATTGGATCAACCAAGTCAAACATGGGTCATCCAGAGCCTGCCTCTGGGCTTGCTGCATTAGCCAAGGTAATGGGTGGCTTGAGAAGAAAAATCTGGGGAGGGAGGGAACACAACATTAAGTGGGGGTTTTAATGTTTGTTTGTTTTAAGGAAAATTTGCACTGATCCAGGATAGGATATTCAGTGGTAATGAGAGGAACTCGGGTGATTCTCCTTAATGACCTGCTTGCTTCATCTGCGAATACTTTTAAAAGCTTAGGTGGCTATTCTGCAAGCTCAACAAAAATGCCTATGTGGCTCTGCTGTGCATCCGCCCTGTTCCTCACTTCAGTTCCCCTTTCCTACTGAATTCTACAGGAGCATAATTATACTCAGAATAAAGGCTTTGAGGTCACTTTATTGATTATCCTTATACTGGACCTTCCAGCAGAACCCTGCTGTAAGTTGTTTGGGTTTGAACAGTGTACAGTAGAGGGATTTAGATACTTGGAGTAGTTGGCAGTGACTGAAGATGACAGGCAGTGTGACCTTTCACTGCCAAAAGAGTAGCTGATTCTTCTGGCCATTTGTCAGGCATGTATCATCTCTTTCTCTTCTCTTTTACATTGGAAAAAAGTCAGGTGAGTTCTCTGGGATGTGGCTACCAGCCTACTAACTACTGCTGTAGGCAGACAATAACCTATTTACTCTGGCTGTTAAACTGCTTAGCAGAGAGCTAGCTAATGTTCACACTTGGTTGTAAGCCTGTTACCAACAGCCTTAGAACCACACAAGTTGAAGTCACGTACATGGTCATTGCTAGAATTTTAGTCTCTTTAAAGTGGTTACTGTGATGTGAATACATAAAACTTGCTGTGAATAGACTCCTGTGGAAATCATGGAGACAGCAATGTCTGTGTCTCTGTAGAGGAAAGTTTACTTTAACACCTCTTATCTCTCAGACTGACAGCCTTCTTCATAGTAGAAACAACCAAGTTGTAAATAAACCTCTCCATCCATACTGTTGCATGTCATAAACAGTTTGTTTAGTGCAGTTCTGCTGTGATCTGTCAGGACAGGACCATAACTCTGAGGTACTGTTTCCCAATCTGTGTTTCTTAGGGGGTGCAGGACTGCAAAGACAAGGCCCACAATTTCTTTTTGAAGACTTCTCTGACACCATGTTTTCTTGCTCTATTTTCATCAGTTTTCTCACTTAACTTTGTATCAGAACTTCCAGCTACAGGCAAGAGCCCATGTGGCACCCATCATGCCTGCTATAATATCTTTTAGTTACGCTTTTTATGAAGTTACGTTAGGTCTTGTTGCCAGATCTGGGATCTTGAAAGCAGCTGAAGCTTTGGAGGGATATTGAAAACTGTCTCTCTTGTTGATTGTTTGAAAGTTGGATAACACTTCCTATTTTAAAGTTTGAAGGTTAATCAGAATGGCAGATCAGGCATCCTTGGGACCAAGCAAGAAACTAC
Source organism: Coracopsis vasa (assembly GCA_026283785.1). NCBI lineage: Eukaryota > Metazoa > Chordata > Aves > Psittaciformes > Psittacidae > Coracopsis > Coracopsis vasa. Next base: position 37,653 of record JANHGB010054152.1, read on the forward strand.
ACCAAGCCTACTGTCTCTTAGACAGTAACTGTCTCTCAAAGTCTGCAGTTTCTGCAAATGTGCTCTTTTGTAATTCCATAAAACACTCATATGTGAGAGGTCAGTTAGGAAAATGGATCTTTAAAGTATCTGATTTCAGACTTGAAGAGAATCCATTAATTATGTGGATAGGTAGGAAAGAAACTAGAGTTTGCCAAGGCCACTTTACTTAAAATTCTGGTAAGGGAAGCGAAAACTTACCTGCACCTTTGAACTACTCAACCTGTTTAATTACTTGCTGTAAAGTAAAAACAAAGCCTCTTGGTTGGGTGTAGTAGGTACTACTGCAGTAACATCAATGATGCTGTTCTCTGAAGCATCCCTTTATCCAAACACAGAGAGCTGCTTTAGTGTATGCTACATGGTCATTTGTACTAAGCCAGTAACAACAAAAGGATGTTTGTATAAGAAAATGTGGAGCACAGAACACTGTTTTTTCTTGCAGGTCATTCTTTCTCTGGAACATGGGCTGTGGGCTCCAAATCTTCATTTCAATACCCCAAACCCAGATATTCCTGCCTTACAAGATGGCACTTTGGAGGTTGTTTGTAAACCGACGCCAGTGAAAGGTGGCCTTGTCAGTATCAACTCTTTTGGCTTTGGAGGTGCTAATGCTCATGTCATTCTGAGGCCAAATGAGAACAAACGCCAGCCTCTGGAGACCTGCAACATGCCAAGACTGGTTCAAATTTGTGGCAGAACCCAGGAAGCTGTGGAAACATTAATTCAGGAAAGCAGGAAACATGGAGGATGCAGCCCATTTTTAAGCCTGCTCACTGATATCTCTCTAGTTCCTGTATCCTCCATGCCCTACAGGGGCTACACGCTGATTGGCAGTGAGAGTGACATAAAAGAGGTTCAGCAAGTTCAGGCATCAGGCAGACCGCTCTGGTACATCTGCTCAGGTAGGTGTGCTCACTGGTATGCTGCATCCCTCTGTAGATCTGGGGCTTGAGCAATGTGATTCTGTGCTCTAATGTTGTCCTCCACTCTAGCATGAGGAAGTATCTTGCAGCCCTGCAATATGTCTAGGAAACTCACATTTCCTGTATTTTATCTAATCCTTCCAACTTTGCTATCTTCTGATGATGGCAAAGTCCAGGAAAATAAAAAGCAGTGCCTAATTTAGAGGATGCACAATGTTTTGCTCTTAGAATTCTTTCACTGCCAAAGCAAGTGTGTGATGTCTACTTCCCCTTTTATGGAGCATTACTACAGCTCACTTTTCTCCTTGCCTGTCCTGCAGGCATGGGATCGCAGTGGAAAGGTATGGGCTTGAGTCTGATGAAGTTGGACTTGTTTCGCCAGTCTATATTGCGCTCAGATGAGGCTTTGAAGAACACAGGCCTAAAGGTCTCAGACCTGCTTCTGCAAGCAGATGAAAACACTTTTGATGAGACCGTCTATGCATTTGTTGGACTAGCTGCTATTCAGGTAAGACTCAAATGACTGGTGGAGGAGCTTATGGACTCAAGCCGCATAAGCACACTGTGGTAGTGTGTGTTTGGCCAATAACACCTTATAGTGGTTAATGGAAGCTTGTTTTGTGCTTCCAGTAAATGGCAGCTGTTTGAAATCCCTGTCTGATAGGAGGGAGTGTCTTGCACCCTTGACAGTTTAGGGCTCTGTCACTTGCAGGATACTCGGACTAATATTGATCTGGACTGGTTTGCATGTATATCTGTGTGTATGCATGGGGCAGTTTCTCCTTTTAAGAGACTGTGGGATGTCTGAGCTTTATGTAAGCGTTTGTGCCAAGAAACAGGCTTCCATTGAATGCGTTCTGAAGTTTGTTCTGCTAATGAACTGAGTGATACTGAATGAAGTCTGGTTTAATTCTGAACGTCAGTGTGGGATTAACTGTTTTTTCAAAAACTAGAGGCAGAGCTTCTGAAGTGGTCTGGAAAGCTTGTCTTGCCTCTTTGTACAGATATGCTTTTGGCAGTCTCCCGTTGTTGGAAATAGCTCCTTAATGGAAAGCTACATAGTGGAGACACCCAAACAGTACTGGAGTCACACAGAGATTCTTTGGGTTCATTTGAAATGATGTTTTGGCAAATAAATAAATAAATACTAAAAAAGAATACAGCAAGACCAAGAAGAGTATCTGTACCAAAAAGCCATTTTGTAATGCACTCACTACTGCTGTGTACCTTTGAGTCCTGACACCTGCTTACTCTGGCATGGAATCACTAATCCTACTGTTCTCTGCAGATTGCCCTGATTGATTTGCTGAAGGCTGCAGGTCTGCAACCTGATGGAATTTTGGGCCACTCGGTAGGAGAACTAGCTTGTGGCTATGCAGATAACTGCTTAAGTCAGGAAGAAGCCATTCTTGCAGCTTATTGGCGGGGACGATGTGTTAAAGAGGCCAAATTGCCCCCAGGAGCAATGGCTGCTGTTGGTAGGTATACCCTTAACCAAAAGAGTGATACAGGAAAGTACATCTGGTCTCTGTTGTATGACATTGGGATAAAATAGGGCTTTGAAATGTGTTGGTGGAGACAGTCATATATGTAAAAGTTTTGCTGCTGTTGCCTCCTCTTTTTCTTCTGATGTAGAACAGGTTGTAAATATTTAAGTTGATATAATGGTAGTAATCTGGAATACAGCAGAATTTTGGTATTTCATCCAAAACTTAAGTAGAAATGGAGAGATTTATTGATAAGTGACCAGTGACAGAAGCCTGATAAATAATCTTGTAAAGAGAGGTGAAAATCTGAGACACTGGGGGTTTTGGCTTTTATATATGTGTGTGTCTGTATATACACTCACTTAATTTTCTTTTTTTTTTTTTTTTTAAAGAAAGATAGATACTGTCTGTAAGAGCAATGAGACATGAAACCATTAAGCTACTATTCTGTCATGGGCAACTGGCTAGCAGAACTTAATGCTGTTAGAATTTACTTGGCCCTACTAGTACTTGGGAAGAAGCTTTCTCCTGAGCAAGCTTTGCTCAGTGTTTCTGTAAATCATGTAGTTTTGCCCCACTATCGGGTGAAATTTTGAGCTTTGAGCCCAGCAGTTTTATTTTGTGGCATGGGTTCGTGGTGACTTACATGTTTAAAATCCAAATTTTCATTGGTAGCTTGTTGTGCTGTTTCTTATTATTGGACACAGTGCTAAATAAAAACCTGAAACACTTAAGAGAAAAGCTGTTGCAAGTCTAATGCAGTATGTTTGACTAGATCACTTATAGTAATCCTAGACTACTTACTTTAATTAGTGTTACAGAGGGCTACCTACCTAATTTAGCTTTTTTTCCCTTGATATCAAATACATGACACTGTTATCACAGAACTTATCTCGGGGTGCTGCATCTAACATATTTTTAATAGTATGATGTTGAGTTCAAGTTGTTCTTCTTGTGACTTGTATCAGTGTACTGTAGGGCCAGATGCTGCACATCTGGTTATGCTAGTTTAAGCCACTAGAGTTATCAATTTCTATGGATATTTTGTGTCTCTGTTTTTATGAGTCAAACTTGCATATTCTCTCTCCTGTTCTAGCTCAGATTGCTAAGGGCAAGATAAAACAACTAATTCTGTAGCTTCTTCAAAAGTGTGTGGGTTCCCACCCCATCCCTTAATGGGATGGTACAAATATACAGTCCTCTGTTCTTGTACTCAATATCACAGTGATAAATGTCATATTAAAGCTATGTCCATCTTAAGAATCCTTCCCAGTTTTGCAAAATGCTGAGTTAAGTGCAGTGATTGTGCAGTTAAGATTGCCTCCCCTCATGAGGCTCACTGCTAGTAGCACTTGTGTTGTCCTGAGGTCTTCCTTCTGCAGGTCTGACATGGGAGGAATGTAAGCAATGCTGTCCTCCAAATGTGGTACCAGCCTGTCACAACTCAGAAGATACTGTTACTGTTTCTGGGCCTCTGGTGAGCAAGGAACTGATATGGTGCACACTGGAGTTGTGGTTGGGACTTGTGAAGTTCTGGTTTGAAGAAAGATTGAAGCTGAGTTAAAGCTCAGCTCCTTACGAAGGGGAGCTGGATTAACACGATGGGAGGGGACATGGTGCTTTGTGTAAACTTAAACATGCAAATCTTCTGTGAGAGGAAGTAATGATAGTACCTCAGTAAGGTAGTAATAGATGATCTCTTTACACTGAATAGTCTTATAGCCATGGGCATGATGACATTATCGTAAGACTGAGAAGGGCAATAATCTCATCCCAGTTATGGCTCCCCTTAAGTGGCAAGTGATGAAGGCCATGAGGGGAGTACAGTGACTCATACAGAGCTCAAATACATTATGAGCTTTTATTTTACTTCACTTATATTCTTCTTCTTAGGAGTCTGTGAATGAGTTTGTAGCTAAACTGAAGAAGAAGGGTGTGTTTGCAAAGGAGGTGCGCAGTGCTGGAGTTGCGTATCATTCCTATTACATGGCATCTATTGCACCAGTGCTGCTCAATGCCCTGAAAAAGGTAATGTTGCCCAACTATGGCTCACATGGCTTGCGCTCGTGCATTTGGATTTGGGTATACACGATGCTGAGCTTAAGTGGCTCCTTTCTTTGGGAGGAGGACAAAATCTCTTGAAAAGCTTATAGACCTCAGCGAGACCTGAGGTTTGAAGTCCTGTAGCCTCAAGCAGAAGGATATCCTGAGCAATCAAGCTGAGAAAAATGGCCTGCAAAAAGGAGGAGCTGCTTGATTTTTGCCTTATTGTTATCTATGACATGTAAATGTTCTTCCTGTCCCCCTTCCTTGTCTGTCTGTAGGTCATTCCACATCCTAAACCTCGTTCAGCACGATGGATCAGTACATCTATCCCTGAATCTCAGTGGCAGAGTGATCTGGCTAGGAGTTGCTCTGCAGAGTATCATGTGAACAACCTAGTGAATCCAGTGCTGTTCCATGATGGTCTGAAACATATTCCAGAGAATGCTGTTGTAGTAGAGATTGCTCCACATGCTCTTTTGCAGGTATTGTATTTGATTGTGTTGGTGTGATGTTATATTGATATGTTGCTGCAGGAAAGAGATTGAGGGTCTGAGGACTAGGGGATAAAGCCGCTTCTCCTCTTCCCTCCCCCCTCCTCGGTTCTGGGAACACTTTTTCCATCTAGTACTTTTGAGTGTCTCCCAGTTCTAACATTTTCTTGATAGGGGCATGGGGATGGGACAGTGGTTTATGTTACTATTAACAAAAAAAAAATTGTTGCTTTATTCATTGTCATGCATTTGAGATAGTTGATAGCCAGCTCTCTGAAATGTGCAGTGAGTAAGAAAAGCACTTCCTTGTTTAGATCTAATGGACAATGTGTGTAAAATTAGAGGTGGGGGAGGGATTAAAGACTAACAGGCTACCTCTAGGCAAAATTTATAATCACCCTCTGTACACTGAATTGGTTTGAGATTCTTGTTTTAGAAGTTGGTCCTATTCTCCAGATCAAGTAGCCTCAGATTACAGGAGCTTTCTTTCTTCATAAACTCCTTTCCCCTAATGATTAAATCATTATTCCTTTCTCCTCACGCTGTAGGAACTGATCTTTGTGGAATTAGCTTCACAGTAAAGGATGCAGAACACGAGGTGCATTAGGATGCACTTTCTCTACAAGATCAGTGCTGTGATCTTGTGCCTATCACTTTTAAGACTTCGGTCTTTTTTATTTGGTATGTGGCATGCAAGAGGACGAAAGTCTTAAGCAGAATCATAGTTAATTGTGAATGAAGTTTAATAGTTATACAGTGCTTCTGAGTTCCAGTCAGGGTATATTTATTATGTCATGTTAGTCTTATTTATGCTTTGAAAGTGACTTGAATGGAGAATCAGAGCAAAGCTTTTAAGTTAGGCAGATCTTTTTCTCAATAAAAAGGTTATACACTTCATGTTAAAATGATTATACAGTCTGGACTCTAATGGAAGCGACTAAAGACTACATCAGCTCGGTTTGAGAATGTTCTGGTTTTCTCTTCCCTCCTTTCTTTCTCTCATTTAAAGACCGTGGTATCAAATTGAAGAGAAATTGCAAGTTGGGTCAGATGTTCAAGGCTGCATTTTTTTATTTTAATAGCTGTGACTTAGACAATGCACTAGAATGCTCCAGACTGCAAGGGGCTCCCGGGATTAAGGGCTTAAGTTGAGGAGGGGGGGAGGGTCAGAGTGGGAGGCTTGAGGGCATGATCTTGCAGTTTTCAAAGTGCAGCTTTTGATTCCACTTGACAATCTGCTTGGGAAAGGGAGATTTGTGTTTTGGTAAAATTTCACTAATGTTGCGTAGGTTCTGCTTTACCAGATGCGCTACTTTTTGGGGTGCTGGAGGGGTGTTGTGCTGCCTTCCTCTTCCCTATTAAAATGGTGCACGTTCCAGCACCTAGCACACAACTCTTGGCACAGAAACAGAAGTGGTTTGAGAATTATAGAGAAAAAATCAGAAACAAAATAGTAGTGATGCCTTCCACCAGTGATTATGGACTCTACTTGACCAGGCTATCTTGAGGAGAACTTTGAAACCAACTTGCACCATTCTGCCTTTGATGAAGAAAGAGCACAAAAATAATTTGGAGTTCTTCCTAACACAGACTGGAAAGATTCATTTAACTGGGTAAGGAGACTAAGGGAGGAGTGTGAGAGGGGTATCAGTTAGAGAAGAGATATAAATTCTTTCCTAGCATGCATGTTTTCACAAAGATTGAAATACTCTATCCACAAACCTGGAAAATGGAGTTTACATCCGTGCTTTACATATTTAACGTTCTCGCTTATGAAGTATTGCCTTGGGGAGAGACTGCGTGGGATGGGAAGATGGCTTTTAAAGAGGAATCCCATCTTAGGGGCCTAGGAACCTGAAACTAGCTCTTGGAAATAAGCTTGGCATCTTGTAGACTGTTAGAATTACAAATTTGGCTGCAATAAGTGTTCATGATGCTCCTGGCAAAATCTCAGATGTGGAGCCTGAGACCAATTACTGTCTGACCTCTAAAGTACTATTGATCAGTTTCTGCACACCCCTATTCCCCCAGACACATTGTCTTGATCTTTTTTTTCTTCCTAGGATAAAGGTTCTTGGAAATAACTTGTTCCCACTTGTGGAATACCCTGTCCCAGTGGGGACACCCCTTATTTCTCCATACATCAAATGGGACCACAGCCAGGACTGGGACGTTCCAAAAGCTGAAGACTTTCCAACAGGTTCCAAAGGCTCTGCATCTGCTTCAGTCTACAGTATTGGTGTGTTTGCCTGTCTGTTTGATTTTCTGTTTTTCTCTTTCCCATTTTCCATCTGCTTTTCTCCTGTAGAACTAGGAAAAAGGATACTCGAAGCAGCATTTTTAAAGCCATCTTCTTAATATTTTGCTTGAATTGGAAAAGACTGGATGTGCTTCTAAAATGGTATGAAAGAATGTGAATAGAGCAGGAAACGGTTATGATTCAGACTCTCGGTAGTTTTAAGAGCTACATGTTGCCAGGCAGGATAGTTGGGGGAACAATTAGAACTTCTTACAGACACTGAGGGGAAAATACCTCTTTACTAAGGTGTCTTTATTATTTTCATTCTGCTCTTTATTCTTTGCCAGATGTGAGTCCTGACTCTCCTGACCACTACCTGGTTGGTCACTGCATTGATGGTAGAGTCCTGTACCCAGCAACAGGATACCTAGTGCTGGCTTGGAGAACTCTGGCACGGTCTGTTGGCATGGCTATGGAGCAAATGGCCGTTATGTTTGAAGAAGTCACAATTCACCAGGCAACTATCCTTCCCAAAAAGGGTGAGTGAGGAGTGCTGGTACAACTGCCAAACTGTGTAATGAAGGTGATGCAGGGGGAGGAAAGAAATACAAGGGGAAAGTGAAGAGAAACACAGGAAGAAGACTATAGAGAATGCAACATAACTGACTGAATTAATTCACTTCTTTGTTCAAGTAGCACATCTTAGGGTCATATTTATTACATGTAGTGTGGGTTGAGTCTGGAAATGGTGAAAAAGAAGGCTCTGCTTGAGGGTGGTAGCAGTTAATGATCTCATAATCCTGCCTTTTTTTTCCATGTTTCTTGCAGGATCAGTACAGCTGGAAGTAAGACTCATGCCTGCTTCCCACTATTTTGAGGTGTCAGGGAATGAGAATTTGACTGTGAGTGGTAAGTCAAAGAAGTGTGAGTGCTCTGTCCTACTAAAATCCATTATGTATGACATTTGGTGATTCTTACTCTTGCCACTGTACCCATCAGGGAAGATTTTCCTCCTAGAAAACACGGCTCTGAAGAACTTCCATAACCAGCTAGTTGACTTTCAGACTCAAGCCGACATGAGCTCAAAGTCTGGCCTCTTGAAAGAAGACATTTATCAAGAGCTCCATCTGCGTGGATATAATTATGGACCAACTTTCCAGGGTGTTCTGGAATGCAATAGTGAAGGTGAATTTACTTTCTGTAGAAGAATGATAAGCATGATTATAGTAATGATGAGTATTTGATCTTTTAATTCTGTCAGTAGTCCACCTGACTGTGCTCTGTGTGGTAATTACACTTTGTGTGATAATAGAGAATAACCAAGAGTTGTGGCAGAGCACTGGGAAAGCTGTTATCTCCAATTTGCAGCTGACTGTTGGAGGTCACGGGGAAGCTGGGTACATACTTCAGACTTTGTGTTTGATAAGCAGTGACTTCTGGCACCTGCTGAATGACAAAATCACAGTGATGTTTCCCTTTACTCTTCTTCTGCAGCAAGCACAGGGAAAGTTCTGTGGAATGGGAACTGGGTGACCTTCCTTGACACCCTGCTACACATGATGGTCTTAGCTGAGAGTGGGCGCAGTCTGCGCTTACCCACCAGGATTCGCTCGGTGTGTATTGATCCAGTGCTGCATCAAGAGAAGGTGTGCCAATACCAGGACAATGTAGAAGGTAATTCTCATGCTCAGGTTGTTATTAGTTGTTTTGACTGCTGTGTGGATCAGTGTATGACTTCCTAAGAAGCAGGATGTACTTTGAGGGGCACCTCTTGTTTTCCAAGCCATTCTGCAGCTTCTGTAAAGCCTGACGTAGCACTGTTGAATAAAATGCTTGTAGTATTTGATGCAAACTTACATTTCTTTCCTGTCTTTCAGCTCTTGATGTTGTTGTGGACCCCTGTCTTGGTAGTCTTAAAGCAGGAGGTGTTCAGATCAATGGTCTACATGCTTCTGTTGCACCTCGGCGACAGCAGGAACGGATCGCTCCCACCCTGGAAAAATTCTGCTTTGTGCCCTATACCGAGAGTAACTGTTTGTCTTCCAGCGTCCATCTTCGTGCCTACCTGGAGCACTGCAAAGGTAGAGTGGGACTGTTTTCTTGTCACACTACGGGAGACTTCCAGCCTGACAAATATATGAACAGCTTCTCTCAGACTAATTCACAATATCCAAGAAATAAAGTGTTGATCTCTCTTGAAGACTTCCACAGAGGTCCTATGTCTGTACACTTGCTAGAAGCTAAAAGCTACTTCTAGCTGAAGTAGAAGGACAGGGCTTTGAGCAACCTGGTCTAGCGGAAGGTGTCTCTGCCTGTGGCAGGGGGGGTAGAGCTAGATGATCTTTAAGGTCCCTTTCAACCCCAACCCAAACTGTTCTGTGATCTCCAGAATGTGGGTTAGGAGTAAAACTGTGGGGAGGGGCACCTACCCATCTATAACAAGAGTCAATGTGGTTTCAAATGGCACAACCCCCTCTGCAAGCAGAGGCACACAAATCATCTTTCAGGAGGAGCCCAGCCTAGTTGCTTCAAACACTGACAGGAGAGCCTGCTTACTCAAGGCTTTAGCTTGTTTGTTTTGTTTTCCC
>JANHGB010054153.1:2001-12833 GCA_026283785.1 Coracopsis vasa
GGGGCTGCTGGCCGCCCTCGTCGCCTGGTTTTGGTACGGCGGCGGTGATGGGCGAGGCGAAGAGGTGGCCGGTGAGACAGCGGCGGCGGCCACAGGTACCGGGCGGGGGGACGGCTGGGGGCCGGGGTGTGCCGGTCTGCCCAAGCCCAAGCGGGGACTTGGTTTGCTGCTGTAAAGCTCAGCTGCACTGCTAAAACCGTTCCTGTTCTGTTTTTAGAGGATCTTACAGAGGCCAAGGCTGCTGCCCTGACCAGCACTCGGAAGCCAGGAGAGGGTCTGTTGGCTGGGCCGAAAGAAGAGCTTAACCATGTTCAAGGTGGTGGAGTTTCCAGTGAACCTCTGGAGATGGAGCAGCTGCTGCTGAAGCAGGGTGCCACTGGCTCCAGGGAGCATCCAGCTGATATCCATGGCTGCCAGGCCGGTGAACCAAGACCCCAGATGGGACAGGAAAGTGATGGATGGTGTGTGATGAACTCGGCAGGAGCCCCTGATGGTGTTTGTAAGGATAGAAGTGAGGAACAGCCAGGTCAGGAGAGTAGGGACTTGGACCATGAAGACTGGGAAGTTGTTTCTGAGCATCTGGCTTGGGGGGAGGCTGGCAAGAATGGCAGAATGGAAGACGCAGACAGCAAGGAATGGGAACAAGGAGACTGCCCCGATGGGGATTTGAGAGCCAAGCGAGTTGCAGCCGTGCCCCCCATGTTTCAGAACATCCATGTGACTTTCCGTGTGCACTACATCACCCACTCGGCTGCTCAGCTCATTGGTGTTACTGGTGATCATGAGTGTCTTGGCCAGTGGCACAGCTATGTTCCCCTCAAGCATGACAAGGATGGCTTCTGGTCTGAATCTGTTAGTCTGCCAGTAGACACCAGAGTTGAGTGGAAATTTATCTTGGTGGAGAATGGGAAGGTGAGACGCTGGGAAGAATGTGGTAACAGAACCTTGGTGACTGAACATGAGGATAGAGTTGTTCATCAGTGGTGGGGACACCATTAATGGGATTTTGGAAGCTGCTTATCTAACGGCACCTGCTTAGATTAATCATAGAACCCCTAAACTTCACCCTGTCTGCAGTAGGAGACCTTCTCAAGTGCAGAGCTCTGTAAATCCTGTCTCAAACCTGGTTCAACTGCACGAGCAGCAGATCTCTGCCACCCCCTTTAGGTTTGGCAACCTGAAAAATGAACCTCAAGTGTGTTCTGAAGATGTGCAAGGTAGGCTACAAAGGCATGAGCAGTGTTCCAAGCAGCTGCCTGGCTAGGTAAATCTGGCCCCTGGACTAGAGCTGGTGTTGCTTTTCGTAGGGCTATGGGATGGATGCATCTCTGCACTGACTGCTTACGGCTTTTGAGGCATACTAGGAAGTGTGGTTACCTACACTGTAATAGGAACTTAAGTGTTTTAACTTATGTAATGTATTAAGTAAACAATAAATGCTTTAAGACTGATGGTCTGTTACAACTTGACCAGTGAACTGACTCAATTTATTAATTTTGATAGAAGTGAGTTACTTGACCTGAAATCTTAGTGCTAAAGAATTTCCTGAAGAGTGGCTGGAGTAACAAAGGTTTAAGCCTAGAGTACCTTAGTCTCTACTCCCTACTCTCCAGGAAGCACCTCTGCTCAGATGCTTGGCAAGTGGGTCCCTTTTAGTCAGATTATTCTGCTGGGAGAAGAGCAAAGGTCAGGAAGGACTGTCCTCGGCTTAATGTATTACTTTGTCAGGGTGGGAGCAGGCTTTTGAAAAACCTGGACTGCGCTGATTGCTAGGGAATAGGATTGTTTCTGAAATAAGAGTTAGATGGCATATTCTGCCTACCTAGAACAATACCACAGTATTGTTAGCAACTACTTAGCTTAAATTCGTATGGTTTTTTTCCAAGGTAAGGCTTTTCAACACAAATTTATTTTAAGTTGTGGCCTTTTAGTATGACAGATAATGTAGAATACTTCCAGCTTTTATCAGGTGGTATTTTTATAGGGCAGAAAGCTGCTCTACTTGCCAGTTCTTTGTATTTTTTGTTACAAACATATGCTGCCATTTAAGCAAGCTCTTCTTTCTATAATGAGTAACCTAGGTCTAGCTTGCACTCCACTTTGTTGGAGTGAACTTGGTCTGAAGAACATAGTTCTGTAGGAGTTCTGGAAATGCATAAATTAGTATGCTGGTTTGGTACATATAATTCAAAAGCACATTGCTGATCCAATTATCTCTGGTAAGTCTGTCCTGCTTTGCATGGTGGACCAGTCTGAACATGTGAAATGGAAAGGGTTTTGGTGATGGACTGGAAGACGAGCTTCAGCAGCTTACCTCCTGCATCTAATGGTTAATGGGCACCCAGTTGGTGGGATAATACCAGAGCTGCTGTGAAGAACACTTGTCTGGAGTGTGTTACTGGAACTTCAGCACCAGCTATTCCATTGAACATATCCACTGGGAGCAGGCTAGGCTGCCTGCTCACACAGGCATAGTCACAAAATCATAGAATGGTTAGGGTTGGAAAGGGCCTTAAGATCATCTAGTTCCAACTCTAGCTGAAGAAAATCTGGATCAGGCATTGAAGGGAGAGTGAGAGGGAAAGAGACCAAGGTAAGTGAACAACTGCACTGACAAGTTGGAGTTTTTGTGCTCTCATGTAAAACAAACTCCTCCCAGCTGCTGCTACATGACAGAGCAAGTTCTGTAGCTCAGTTATGTCTGCTGAAGTAACTTCTGCTCTCTGGTTGCCTTGAGCAACCTGAAGATTTGGGAGAATAAACGTTATTTCCTTCAAGGGATCTTTTATAGAAGAGAATAGGTTAGGAATTGTGGGTGGGAGTTGACCTCAAGACTGACTGTAAGCTTTCTGTTAACTGTTTGTCCAGGATGAGAAGTACCCCTGTAACTACTGTGGGAGACGTACTGCAGGTCTGAGAGGAAGGTGGTATCATTTCTGTCCACTAACTCAAAAGGGAGAGGACGGAGCTGACAATTCAGTAGGTGGTTGATGTTGCTTCAGTGGTCTTAAACATATCAGCATGTGCATATACTCTCTCAACTGGAAACTAATAGGGGACTTCAGTTACTTACTTTATAAACTTAAAAGGAAAACAGGACATAGCACACCCTGGATTAAAAAAAAATATTAAGATGAGGCTTATTTTTAGGGACTACTGTTTCACTGTAAGAAATATTTGTACTGTTTAATTATGACTCTGCTTACTGTGTATAAACAGAAAGCTCTTAAATCCTATCCATACGCACCACCAGAGAGCACACAGAATGTCTATGTGGGTTTCAGTCAGTAACTTACAGCTGTAAATGAACAAGTAAAATTGTGCTTGACCTAATGCCTATAATGGCAATTGCATTTTTTTTTTTTTTTATAACAATAAATTTAAATGAACAATATACCTAAGATTCATAGAATCACAGACTAGTTTGGGTTGGTAAGGACCTTAAGATCATCCAGTTCCAACCCCCCTGGCCATGGGTAGGGATGCCTCACACTAGACCATATCGGCCAAGGCTCTGTCCAGCCTGGCCTTGAACACTGCCAGGGATGGAGCATTCACAACTTCCTTGGGCAACCTGTTCCAGTGCGCCACCACCCTCACAGTAAAGAACTTTTACATCTAACCTGAACTTGCCCTGTTTAAGTTAGATCGCATTGCCCCTTGTCCTATCACTACAGTCCCTGATGAAGAGTCCCTCTACAGCCTCCTTGTATGCCCCTTCAGATACAGGAAAGCTGCTATAAGGTCTCCACACAGCTTCTCTTCTCCAGGCTGAGCAGCCCCAACTTTCTCAGAGGTACAGCTGAAATAGCTGTAATAGAAGATGATTTTTCAGTCAAAGTAAAAAGTTATTTCAAGCTGTTCACAATTCCTTTTCCCATTAGTGCAAGCTGTTCAAATAGTGAGATACTGTTATTAGGCATTTGTCCAGCAGCCACAGCCATTTGAGTGTATTTATACATACATTGGAGGCTTGTCGGAGGAGATTAACGGCGGTATTAGATTTTCACAGCTGAACCCAGGACAACTAGAAAGCCACTTAACCTGCACTAGAATAGATTCTCTAATGCAATGATGAACATGCTTCAAACAGACTAACCCTGAGAGGTCTCCCAAACTGAGAATTTTTTTTTTTTTTTCCAGTTAAACACCCTGCACTTTGATCCCACAGACAAGGCATGATTGCATCACCTTGCTGAATGGCTGAGCGAGGTTTCTGCAAAGACCTGAACTGTGCTTTTGCTCTAACCTCTGAATTATGCCATTCACATCACTGCTGGCCCAGCAGGGTCGATGCTATAAAAAGTAAATGTTATTTTGTATTATTGGAGGAGTTGATTAGTATTTTCTCTAAGTGTACAGAGCTGATTCCTCATTATTGGAGACTCTGTTCACTTAAGTGTGAAGTTAGATTTAAATAAAGTTGCCTTGCTGCATAAAAATGATTCTGCTAGATGGGGCTGCTATCTGGCTAATCCTATTTCCTGGCTGTGAGACTAGTGAAGCTATAAGTGAGAAACAAGTTCTTGTTGACATTCCTATGTGGATGTAACAGCCTAGCAGCCAGTGGCTCAGGATATCGAAGAGCAAATAATAAACTCTCTCTCTCACAGTTTGGCAAAGCCAGAAACTCTGTAAGCAAGGAGTTACCTTTTAAGTTCACCTGCTCATATTGCTGGTAATAAACTTCTGACAAATTGGACATTTGATTACTTCTAAGTAAAATGCAATCTACTCCTACTTATGAAGTAGTTTGGTGTACAAATGCTAAATGCCGTGTGTGGATGATAAGCTTGAGCTGACGACCTGAGTCTGCAACTACCAGGCATAAACCAGTTTCAAGTCACACAGAAATCTTACAATGCAGCTTGTTTGCTTCCTATTTATTTTGCAGGTGCCTCTGCAAAAACCATTTGCACCCCACATTCTCTCTGGGAGTCAGACTTACTGTTTGAAGCCTCTCACATGATCCATTCAAAAATATTAGCCTGATATTAGGTTTTCTCTCTAGGAGGTGGTTGCCATCTGTGGTGTCCTGCTGTGGTCAAGATTTGCCTAATGGTCTTCCTGTGTCATCCGCCTGTATGGCATAGAATAACAAAGTGCTATTCATGCTGCTATTCAAGTCCAGGATGCCTAGAGCTGCTCTATGGCCCATGAGTTTCTGACCCTCTTGCCTCCCTAGGCCTGGTGCTGGTGGCAGGGAGGAAGCCCAGACATGTTCTCAACTTCACTGGATTACAGCCCAAGGATGTTAAACTGCCTTTTCGCTTGACAGATCTCCCTTCTCTCTGGCTATTTGTACTGATCCACCTGCTCCTTTCTGTTCTCACAGAGCTGCAGTCTTTTGGAACTCTTTTTAGCCTGGCTCCTTAAACACAAACAAGAGTGCACTTTTCATTGACCTTTTCCAACCTGCAGGACTACAGGGTTCCCATTCTCTATACCTCACCCTTATGAAAACTTTGGTAAATCTGTCAAATACGTATAATAAGTCCAAATTGTAACACACAAGCCAACTAAAATGATCCTTTAATTTTCAATACAATCAGTTACTAGGAAAGGAGAGGTAACTTAATTAACATTTTGATGAAGTTTGCAATAGTGTTGCAAAAAATGAAAGAATCACTGAATAGGGCTGAGAAAGCTGAATAGGCTGAGAAAGTTGGGGCTGCTCAGCCTGGAGAAGAGAAGGCTGCGTGGAGACGTCATAGCAGCCCTCCGGTATCTGAAAGGGGGCTATAGGGATGCTGGGGATGGACTATTCATTAGGGACTGTAGTGATAGGACAAGGGGTAATGGGTTAAAACTTAAACAAGGGAAGTTTAGATTAGATATAAGGAGGAAGTTTCTTTACTGTTATTTACAGTAATAGTTCTGTACATAAGAAAAGAGCTATTCCTGGGATTGTGAAGACCTTTGAGTACGCATTGCTGCTCACTTGTTCTTCCTTCAGGGTTCAGGTAATAGCCTCATCCTGGCAGCTCTCTACAGTTCAACAAGACTAACTTCATTTTCATTTGTTTGGAAAATGACCCTTAATAAAAGGGCTATAAACAAGATGAATGGGTACAGCTCAGGAAACTGCAAATCACCTACAATACACTGTCAAACAAATGCACCGTAACAGACTTCTCAAAGCAAAGCAAGCCTAGAACAGTCTGTGTGTTTCGAGCAGGACCCTTCGCATGGGGTGTCTCGTATTGCGCTAAAGAAGCGTGCTAAAGTGGCTTAATTCGTGAACTGCTCACTTGCCCAATGTGAGCATAGCAAAGAGCCATGGTTAGCAAAGAGGCTGGTTTTTATTAGCATTTCAAAAAGAAATGAAAATGTGCAGACTTTGGACACTTACTGTCCTGCAGGCTGACATCGGATCTGCAGTCACAGCTCACAGGAATCACTACAGGACTTGTCTGCCATCGTCTCCAGAGGCAGATCCTCTGCCAGCATTACCCGGAAAGATGCAGACATGGTACTGAACTCACACAGAGTCCCTTATCTAGTGCCATGAATAGTGCTCAAATAAATCCTTTTCATCTGGTCATTAGCAGAGGTTAGACATTCAATGGGGGCACGAATCAAAGCGAGCATCCACAGTACAATAGTAAAACAGAGTTAGAAATCCTTTCCAGCCTCTGGGCAGAGTTGGGATTTGTTTTCATAACACCATCCACAGGCAGCTAACGTGGAGCCGAGATCTGTTAGTGATGGCTGGGTTTGACTCTGCTCACAGGCTCTCATTCAAGCTGGTATTTTGAATATCACACTTCCCCTTAACCCCCTGATGACTTTTGGGATATGTTTATTGCAGTGGTAGGCGTTCTGCTGCTGGGGTAATTACAGGCACTGTGAGAAGGGCAGCCATCCTCTCAGAGCAATTGGGTGAGCACTTAAGACTGCTTGAAGATCACTGCTTCAGGGTATAAACAGAGGGTGACTGCTGAATGGCTTCAAATGATACTGCCCTGCAGAGGGAGGTGACTGTGACCACCTTTTTCTTGGCACCTGTGACCCAACACACGGGAGAAGCAGCAGGTAGATCTGTCCCAGCAGCAAAGAAAGTGAGGATTTAGTGTGCCAGCAGGACGGATCTCGCAACCTGATGCAGAAAGCCATGTTATGATTTACGTTATCTGCTCAGGCGGAAAGGTATTTGTTGTATTAATCAGGGATTCCTGCATGGCTTTTTCCACTTTGTCAGTAAATATCAGTTAAGCTTCTTTACCAGAACACAGTCTCTTGATGTTTCATGTGGAGAATTAGTATCTCACCCTCTTGATACAGGGATGAAAAGACAGAAACCTAGTTTGACTCAAGGCTTGACCTCTAACATTGTTATAACTGTATCCAGCAGCATGAAACAGCACTGCTCGGTCACCCTCTGAAGTGAAGGAAGAAAAAGACCCAACGCACGCTTACATCTCCCCATCTCTCTCCAGCCCCTAAACCATTAACCTTCAACAGAACCTCAATCAAGGCACCAAAACAGCTCTTGGTTGTGGAAGCGTTAGGACTACTATTCTATATATAGAAAATACCTAATATGCAAATATTAAGATATGAATAATTCATCAAAACTATGAATATATTAATAGAATATATTAAATTATATTAAAGAATTAAATGTATATATAGCATTAGCACTGCAGTACCTTAAGGCCATGTGCCATGTATATAAAACAGAAATCATGTCTGTGTATGTATATAAGAAAAGTACACAACTTTGCCTGGGATATCTCTCAACTTGCAATTTGATCTGTAGGTCTTACACTGGACTGAACTTCTCCGAATGCCTGGGGCTATGCAGGGAGCCTGCAGTCCTATGTACAGCCTGGCGATCCACTCCAGTAACACCTAAAGGCAAATGGCTATGTCATGGGGAGCTGATGGACGTAGCCAGTTCCCACTTTGCCTAAAGTCTGAGATTGAATGCTGGAAAAAACACCTTTAGAAATGGCCTTTTTATTCACAGAATGGTTGAGGTGGAAGGGACCTTAAAGACCACCTAGTTCCACCCTCTGCCATGGGCAGGGATACTTTCCATTAGACCAAGTTGCTCCAAGCCCCATCCAACTTGGACCATTCAAACCTATGTGAAACCAGCAGCCCACATTTCCCAGGTTTGGACAGCACTTCTGGAAGAACCCTTAGTTTTGTTAAACTGGTGATCTCAGGGTCCATTTCTTATTTCAGCATGTATTTTGTTGTAGTGTTTCCAGAAAGTTAGGGGCCTTCTTACTGATAGCAAACTATAGTACCAATGGGGAAAAAGATATAAAATCATTAGGGAAACATAACATAACATTTCAAACTCTGTTAAATGCTTAAAGGGAAATTAAACCTCCTGAACATGGGTTATTCTTTTCATTATATGCAGCTTTTCATTTGCAAGCTTTATTTTTGTAATCTTCACAAGGTCAATGGAAGGGGAAGGAGTTATGTAAAACCCCCAACTCTTTTGTTGTCATGCTGGGGGTATGACATTTTTATCTGTAAGGATCGGGAGGAAAGGGTTGTGTCCTCATGCTAAAGAGGCTAATGAGGCCCATGGGAACGCAGCTCTGCTGACTTCCAGTGCTATTTACATTGGAGTCACTCTTAATTTCCTGGTCTTAGCAAGGTTTGAAAAGAAAAACATTGCTGATCAACAAAATATTATCTGCACTCAGAGATAATATAGGCATTAGTACGCATTAGAATATGACATAGGACATAGCAAAACCACACACATTCACCTCTCTATATAAAGATACTTACAGCGTCTGATAAATAACTTGTTTCAGAAAACGCCAAACAGCTACAGGAAACACAGGCTCTTGCTAAATGTCTGTAAATAGCCTTAGATATTTTTTGCCATTAACAATGAGATAAACCCAAGTTTAAAGAAAGAAGTAGTTTGCTGAGGGTTTGATTTTTTTCCCTTTTTAGAAGCAACTGAGCAGTATTTCTGTCTTTGAAGCGCTAGCAGTAGGCTAGGCATGGATAAACTTTCCACTGAGATAAGAGAAGCCTTAACCCCAATCTCACCAGGGAAGTGAAAGCAATCAGCAAAACCTATGAAACTCAGTAACTAATGATTGATGAGAATAATCCTGCTTGGGCAGAAGCAGCCGGGGACGGGGGTGGTAGTGGTGGAATTAAGACCCGAAAAGTGACCAAAAGTAAGATGTAACAGGTTTGAAGGGAATCCCGACTGCACAGATAGGACAACACAGTAGGGAGTGCGGGCTGGTCTAGAAGCTTTTCTAAGAGCACTTCTAGGGAAGAACAATACAGCAACGAAACACTCACTGTAGCCAAGGACAGCCTTGTATTATACATGCACTTCACAACACAGACCCATAGTCTCTGAACCTGCTCTACCTGATCTTTATGACTCTGAACAGCCACCTGTGTTATCATAGCTTCTACTCTGCCAGACACGTATCTTCATTCCACCTTTTTGGGGCAATTCACGCTAAGGTTAGGTACTGCAAACATAGGATTTCATGGTTTGGTGTAAAGATCTGCTTATCTCATCCTGTCACCTGAAGGAAGATACAGAACAGGTAGGTGTGGAAGAGCAGCAGCCTGAACACAAAGGTTGAGTGGCTTTGGCTTTAGGTGGAAAACGAGACCAAAAATAAAGCCAAAATACACATCCTAAAAGTATGAGTGGGCATATTCTGGGCTCAAAACCTGAAGACAGATCCACACATCTGAATCTAGGTATGCACTGAGTTTGCAGAGGTTTAGAGTAACATAGGACATTGCTGAAATAGTTTAAAGAGCTCTGCAGTGCATAACACAGCTGTGACCACAGGGACTTGTCCGGATGCTAATATGAGATTCATATGCTCTCAGTACAAGAAATACCTATCATCTGTGCACAGACCTTAGAAAGAGGTAAAAATTAAACTGAAATATAGAATAATGTTTGTCATTTACAAAACAGTTTATTTAGATACTAGCATGAAAATACTACTATATATGTTATGAATGCATTACTGTGAGCATACAGTTTGGACTTCGATATAATATCATGTCATGATTTACACTAGGAGACAAACAGCCAGGGAAATGGTTAAGCAAAACAGATCAATGCCTTTTATGAGGCCTTGGAACTTAATAAGCCACAGGATAAATATTGACAAGCTGCAGACAGGTGGAACAGGTTTGTAAAAAGACATAAAATGACTGTCCTAAGGTTCAAGAAACCTTGAAGCTTACTAATGGGTTGTACAAGATAAGTTCTTGGCACGTTCTCCTCTTTCTAAGTAAGGTCAATCAGGCTCAATCCGTGCAGAACTGTGATGGCTTTTAATGCTCTTCTGAAGTAATGCTGCCATCTAGATGTAACCTCCTTACCCATGCCTGCTGCTCACTTAAGAGACGCTGCTGTCCCGATTAGAGCAGAGCAAAACCAAAGCAAGCAGAGTGCATGAAATAGATCTGCAACTGAAGGTCTGAGCCCGCCCTTGGGGAGGTGCTACTTCAGAGGAAAACCAGATCGACTTAAATGGCTCAGCCTGGTGGGGTAGGGGAAGGATGGGGTCCCAAACTGCAGTTGGGAACAGAAGGAAGCTTCACAGCAATTAGCATCAGTGGCCTAAATCTTGTTTCATCCAACTATGCATGAGGAAAGATTAGATACTACTTTAAAGCCACCATTAGTGGTTGTAGACCCCTCGCCTTGGCATACATGCAGAGAGATCGTGAGGTGCTTTGAGCATCTGTATCAGCAAACATTTTTGTGCAGGAGGCAAGTACTTCCATTCCTGCAGTCTAGCTGGGGAACCGAGGGCAAGGTGGTCTATGGCTCAGCTCAGACAAAAAGCTGAGGCACAGACCAC
>JANHGB010054153.1:12895-25343 GCA_026283785.1 Coracopsis vasa
GAGGTTATATATATATATATATATATGGATATATATATATATCTCCATTTGTGAGCTGAAACACCTGCCAGTGGGACACTTTCATATTGACATAAGCTGCTGTGTTTCACTGGTGAGCCACAAGTCTGGTGTATCCCGAGAAACTGCAGATTCGATCCAAGCCTGAGTTCCTAAGATTTCTTAGAGCCTCTCTAGCACCACAGTTTTAACAACATGCTCTTCCAGAAGTAAACTGTTTTCATCCAGGCACATGCATGCTCCCTAAATAGGCACAGATCTAGATGGGAGGAGGAAAAGGTTATGTTGATTTTTATAGCCCTTACCCTTTATCTAAAGGGCACATGAGATGACTTCTATTATGAAGCTCTGACACTGAGCCTCTTCATGCATGTTTGCATTTCCTCACTTATAATATGGAAATAGCATTTAATCTTCTAATGCCTACAGAAGCAGCTGTGATTTGCATTGCCTAGCAGAGGGAATAGGGTGCTGGCCCATCCACAGAGCCCCATGATGCTTGTGTGCATAAGATGGACTGGAAATGTGGCACCTTTTCCATATAACACTTCTGATTCATGTACATAAATAAACAACGTAACTGGCTATTCTGTTTATTCACTGTAGCTCATAAAAGCAGGGCTGATCCCATACAACTGTAAAATAGTCTGCTAGACTTTAGAGAACTAGCTGTTCAAGCTCCAAATGTATGACTTGCACTGCCATAAGCCAGAATCAAAGTGATCAGCAAGTCCCAGCCTTAGCTTGAGTGGGTAACAGTTAGGGAAACCATCCTGGTACAGGTTTGACGCAGGAATCAATTCAAAAGCATAACCAGGTAGGCAGACTTCTCACAGAAAGCAAGATCATTCTTACAATCTATTTAAGGCATATCCCTTTGGATACACAGCAGAGTTTCAAGTCGGAAAAAGTTCGGAAACACAAAAGCAGAGTTTCACTAACACTGAAAAGGAAAAACCCCACCAAAAAAGGGACAATGGTCTTTTTACAGAGTCTGGATCTTCTTCACAGTACTTGCAAAAGCGAATGCAAAACTATTATAGGCACCACGAGCGAACTGTTCAGGATTAGCAGCATCCTATAGAACCTGCAAATAACATTGGAGCTGCTGGACGAGGCGGAACAAGCACACAGGACACCAGGAAATCAAAGAAATTGCTATTTTTCAGAGCCTGCAGCACTGTGCAGTTCCATAAATACAGATTTCCTCCATGTCCCCCCCAAAAAAAGGCCAGTTTGTTATGACTTCTTTTGGCATTCAGCCGAAACAGCCCACAAAAGGGCACGATCCCTTCAGAAAGCCAAGGTGTGGTGTTTGCCCTCTCTGCTGCAAACAGGGCCCTGCCTCCCTCCTTGTCCAGGCACTGGGTTTACTTCTCAGCTGCAGCAGCAGCAGCCTTGCAGGCAGATTTCCTGCCAGCGTGGTCACACTCGGTGTGGGAAGCCCGGACGCAGACAATGAGTGTTTAATAAAAGCCTACAAGGTTGGGCTCTTTTTGTTTGGGTTTTGGTGGGTTTTTTTTCTTTCACTGTTTTGAACTTGGGCTCGTTTCATCGCTAATGCAATAACTGATTGCAGTTGAAGTCAAATGTGGTCAGAATTCAAATAAACCTACCAAAGTCCTTTCTGGGAAGTTACAAGGCATCAGAGCAGCCGAAGATTTAAATACATAATCCCCCATGTTTCTCAAGACAAACAAATGGCTAGCCCAAGGGTTGCTAAAGAATGCAGGGCAAGGCAGAGCAGAGGCGGCTCAGAGCTGTTGTCTACTCCCAAAGAATGCTCAGCTCATCGCCGTTATCTCCCATCTCCTGTGACTACCTCTTGGTAGTCACCATCTAAAGGACAGTCTTCCTGTAAGCTGCTCATTTTCCAGAGAGAGAAAACGTGTGTCTTCCATATTTCACAATAAAGAGGTTAGAAAGAGAATCGATGGCAGCTCCGGAATAACACCCATTATCTCTCAGCATTCACCAAAGCCACACAGAACATCCCAAGCATTGCACTAAAGCACGCATTATGAACCTAGCATCACTGGAAACTACAGGGACAAAAGCAGATTTCATGGTTTATGGGGATTTTTTTTCTCCAACTCTCTGTATGGCTTCAGTGGATTAAGGATTCTTCTCTTAAGTTTGTGATGGTTTCTCTGGTCTGCTTTAAGCGCCTCCAACAAAGCTACTTAATCCTCTAGCTTCCTTTCTGCACGTAGAAATATGAAGTTATGCTGAACACAGCAAATATGGATCTTTTCACAGGTTTTAAAATGAACCAGTTTCCCATAAAGAGCAAGAAAGTATCTGCAGACATCTCACAATGCTTTTTCTTGTGGTTATTTGAATGTGGTCAGATATTTTAAGAATGTGCCTTCAGAGAGAGCTCGTCTCTCAGGTTTTCCTGTCATCACCTCTTGTTTTGGCAGTTTCTATTTTTCAAGCGAGTAAATTGAGTGACCACTGTTAAATGAACTAAAGATTGCAATTCCCTGCAGGCAAACATCCACATCACTAATGTCACTGCTCTGACCGGTACTGACCCATCAGCTGGAAACTCTGCGCATACAACAGAGCAATGCATTACAGAAATAAAAACATGGTTTGTCCAGAAAATGGTTAAAAACCCCAAACAGTGTTAGGGCAGTGGAGAGAAGTCTGTATTTTTATTGTCAGTATGCATCTCTTCTTTGGATAAATAGAAAGACAAAAACTCTAAGCCCAGCAGTCCCTAGAGAAAACTACTTCAATGGACAAAAGTCATAGAATCATAGAATAGTCTGGGTTGGAAAGGACCTTCAGATCATCTGGTTCCAACCCCCCTGCCATGGGCAGGGACACCAAAAACACAATACGAGTGTGGAAAAACACTGTATGAAAGGGTATGTGTGTGGCAGGAAGATATTTGTTTCCATCAGATGATTTGCTAGATACGTTCTTCACCTTTACACTGAGGTAACTCCACTCAAGCTGGCAAGTTCCTACTAGCGGCTGATGCAAACCACCCAAGCCCTAGCAAAGGCGTGCTTCCGTTGATGGCAAGGGGGTTATTTTCTCAACTGCTTATCTGCACAATGAGAGGTTTTCTTAATTTCCACCTCCCTTTTGTTTCCTGCCAGTTCCTGTGCTGGTTAAAACCCTGTGACTTGTGATCGGTTCCCCAGGGGCTGAATTTGCAGACAGCGGTCCCACCAAACCTAACCCGGTGCTGAAGTCAGGGGTTCACATGTTTAATTCATGTCCTTTTACCAAAGATTCAAATATTAGGTAAAGGTGAGCCAGAGAAGAACAAACACCCAAACCTGAAAATTTCTGTGTGTAGAACCAGAACTGAAGCCACTAATTTTATGCTCCTTTGATCATTTTCTCTTTTCAAAGACCATGTAGAAATAGTTTGCTGGAATTCACCTACACATTCTACGCCACTGAAACTCCCTATTGCTGCCTCTCTTCAAGCAGGATTGTCTCATCTTCAATCCTTCTGGATGCTCCTCTGTACCGTGACATGAACCTCTTCCATCAGGATTTTGTCATGGATGTGTGCATTTCCAACAAAATCATACTCAGGGTAGAAAGCTTAGTAAATACTCAGGATTAACCTTAACATTCACTCATCTCCAACTAAAAGACTATCTCAAGTGCTCCTGTGATACAACCAGCATTCCCTTTGAGGGGTTTGCAAGGTCACTGCTGGTTTACTCAGAAGCCACTAGTGCCTCAAGAGCATTTCCATATCACTAGCTGGTCATGCTGGCACAGGAGATGCTGGAGTTTCTGCACCCTCAGCCATAGGAGGAAAGGCACCAGTGTAACCACACAGCCTCTTGTCCCCAGGAGCAGGGCAGGATTCCTGGGGAACCCCTGCCACTTCCCTGTGGACCTCTCTCCCAGGTGATCCTTCCCTTTAGCTCACCAAGGGATGCTGCATACCAGGGCAACTTATATCTCTCCCCGAGGGTTGTAAAGGTTTGCTGCCGCAAGGACCACACAAGATGAAACACACACATTTTATACAACAGATTGTCCTTGCCCATGACATTTCTGCTATACCCAAACCACCAAATAACAGATGGCGATGACAAAACCTTGTGCAAAATGAAGAAATCAGCTGATGTGGTAAAAGCACTGGTCCATAACAGGACCCTGGGTAACGGGACCATGAAGAGAGTGCGCTTAGGTCACCCCAGCAGATTATATCATACTCAGTGCATCATTACACCTGACATTTCATCTAACCTGCTTAATACCTCTACTGATAGTGTGTTGGCCACACTGCTCAGGATCAATTTCTCTTGTTATTAGGCATTTTTTCCCTTATTGTTTAATCCCAAGTCTGTCTCACTGTGGTAACTCAATGATTAAAAACCCCAAGTCTGTTGTAGCAGGAACACCAATTCCTTTGTCCTACTGCAGTTATAGCTTAGAGACTACGATGTCCTACATACCTGACATCCCTTCTTTCAAGGGAATACAGTGGTTTGGTCCTAGGGTGTGACAGAGTTGCATTGTATTGCTTGATACAGAGATACTGCCTTCTAAAGCTAAAGAGGGCTATGTAAATAGTTTATCATGAAGAGAAATCTATCATACATCACAGTTACCGCTGCCTGGGAAATAACTAACCAAATAAAATCTGAAGAACATCACTCTAGTAGCTGGAAAATACGTGCCATGATTTGCCTACTTAACACAGAAAATGCTAAAGAATAACATGGTCTGAATTAAAAATAGATTAATTTTTCTTAGCATAAAAATCCTTTATATTTAACTAAACTTCCCTTTTTTATTATCTAGAGGAACCCACAAGTTAGACAAGGAACCTACTCAATTCTCCTTTAATGTGGCACTACAGTGCTTCATCCTCCCTGGTACAAACGGATGGTGAGGGGGCTGAAAGCCCGGGAAATGAGGAAGAGGAAAACAAGTTTTCCCATAAGGTAGAACCAAACTGCTGTCCGAGAGTATGAAAAGTCTCTCCTTCTACTCAGTCTTTCATAGATTCCCCACTTAGAACAATTTTCTTATTCAAGGCACATGGAACAGGGAAGGACAAGCGTTTGGCATGCAGAGCTCCTGAGTAAAATCCGACACCCCTTGGGATAAAAGCCTATTTGGTATGCTCTCACTCCCAGCTTCTCACCCTCGTGTAAGTACCTCGCATGTCTGTGGCTGGACAGACTGTCTCAATAACTAATTCTTACCCAAGTCAATAAGGCAGAAGTATTCCAGATTTGTTCTAAGCTGAGTAAATGAAAATTCAGTATCATTTATATTTTAATCTATCCAAGTTTTTATGGTCTTGGTACAGAAAGGAGATAGAAGACATCACATCACACAGGCAAGAAAAATCAGAAGAAACAATACCACAGAATCCAAAAGCTATTTCTTTTGTAGCAAGATTATTTACATTCAGTATTTCAATTGCTGAGGGTGTTGACAGAGAGAGAGTCAATAATTCAGATCTACTTCAACAGTGTGCAGAAGTCTGACTTTTGGTGATGTCCTACTTCTTATATTGACAGTATTAGTTTATATTTTCCAGTGGTCAGTTAATGTTGGTTTCTGATGCAACTTTCTCGCTCACGATACGAGCTATTATCCAGCAAGGCAGCCAAAATTGAATTGTTTCCATGATAAATCCCACCCACATCTGAGGTTACACATCGCAGCTGGTACTGTGATTTTACAACTACTAAACAGCAGAGTCAGCCAGAACGGTTACGAGTTCAGCAGTGCGGTCTCTGTTCTCACAGCAGTATCTCCACCAAGCCCCAGGCTCTATAGTGCCACAGGAGAGATGCTGGCCAGGCATCCTGCAGACCCTCTGGAGAAGTTGGCCCTGCCAAGGCACACAGCTGGTTTAAGGGAGCCCCTCCACCACCTTAGCGGGATTAGGGGATAATCCTTTTTCTCAGGGTTCACATCATTTTTCCATCACAGGCTCATTACTGTCAAAGATGCTGGATTACTGACTGCCTGCGTCATACAGAGCAGGAGACTGGACAAAGCATGGACCAGAAGTGATAACAACTCCCAAAACAAAGCCATAACCTAAAAAGGGTTATATCCAGCCAGATCACCTTCCTGGCAGCTCAGTTTAGCAGCCCCCAAGCTTGCAAAACCTCTACTCCATCAGCAGGATTGGCTGCAGCTGTTTCAGTTGATCCTGAAAGGCTGAATAAATGAATCCCTGTTTGCTTCACTGGAAACCCACGTGTGGAAAGGTGCAGCCCTTATCAGCAACGGGTCTTCCACAGGATGAGCTGTTTGCAACAGAAGGAGTTAGAGCTCATTGATGGAAGCAGAAAGTGAGATACTTTCTTAGTAAGCCTCGACTGCAAGCTGTACAAGGGTATGATCAATATTACCAGGTCTATGACAGTAACAGCAGCCTTTACAATGTGCTCTGGATAACCTGTTCCTCAAATTAACTGTTCTAAATTACTGTTCTCTATGCAGCAGCTACTGCTGCACTATTACTCCTATAGCTATTTTGCTTTTTCTTTTCCTTCCACACTAAACGTCTTAGTACCGCTCCAGCCTTTTTCATTTCCTCTCCTGAGACAGGCATAGCACCAGAACTACCAAAAGCAAAATCAAAAGTGCTATGTTAACTAGGATGATCTGGCAGTGAATATTACACACTCTTCCCTCTCTTTCTCAGTCAGACCACAAGTTTCATCACAGGATGTCAGTAATCCAAACTTTTACCCAACCCAAAAAAGTACTTGCGAGTTTTCCCTCTCTGAAGGTGGTGGTAACCCCATCAGCATGTCCCACACAGCATCCTGACTAACAGTAAGTAACATCAAGGCACCCACAGTGTGTTTGGAACAACTCTACAATACACTTTCCTCAGAGCCATCTCAGGCAAGCACAGCAGCAGCACACGGCTGTGCTGCACTGGCACCCCACAGCATCGCTCCAAATGAGCACAACACATGCCCTGACCCGGCTTCTGCTGCCATTCACAGGCACATACATGACCTTGCCCTGGCCACACACAAACCTGCTTCTGCAGCACTCCTTCATCCCACCAAGCAAGCACCTAATGGTAGATAAGATGTAAACCCCCACATAGGTAGTAAGTGGTGAGGAACCTACCTCTGCTCCCTGATGCATAAGAGCAAGGAGAATCTGGGCCTGGTATCCACTTTCTCCAGTCCTTTTTAAATTACAAGATAAATGTCAGCCTGCATCAATTACTAAATGCAAAGAAATAAATGGCTTTGCCTTCTAGACTAATTGTAGACCACAGGCTGCTAGCAATAGTGATGCACTGCCTTGAAATGATTGCCTAGGAAAGTCAAAACCAGCAGCTACCTCTGGCCCTGAGCACCAAACTTGCTTGTCTTCCTTCCCACAGGAGTGCCCAGGCCCAGCTGAATACAGGATTTCCCAGGCTTCGCATCCACACCCCCAAAAACCCAGTATCCTCAGCTAAGAGGCCCTTACAAGGTGCTGGCACATGTAATGAGGAATGCAGAGGACAGAGCACATCAGACGCCTTGGAGGTGGGATATGGCAAAGATGTCCTCTTCTGGAAGCAGGTACCAACACTCCTTGCAGTTGTCACCAAAATCAAGTGCTTCCAAAATGTTGTGCAGGATACCCTTTTGTCATCTTATTCAAAAGGGTATCTACAGTGGTACCTAAGCTTTATAAAATTCATCAGCGCTTGGGATACCTTCTGTCTCCCCATTCCCTTTCTCCCTCCTCTCTCACATGTACATGCACAGATGAGTACCTAGCCCCTGTGCCAAGACAAACCTGACCTCCAGAAAAAGAAGAGAGGAGAAAACACACTTATATAAATAGCCTGACATTAAGATTTCCCCAGGGACTGTACGCTACAAATCCATCCCCTGAAGGAATGCAGCTCTTCTCCCAGAATTTCATTCCATGGACAAGCATTCCAGCCAGTGCCTATCCCAATTGCCACAGGTCTCCCAATTGCCTGCAGACAGAGTGGGCTCCCTGGAACAGGTCCTTCCTCATTCTGAATAGCCCTGAGCTAGTCTGTAAAAAGGGATCAACCCCTGTTTGGAAAAGGTGAGACCACAAAGGCAACAGAAGTTACAGCCAAGCCACATTAGAGTTGTTATTTCGTTTAAACCCTAGCCTTTCATCTAAATTGGCTTTTGCTTCTGCCCAGAAAGTGCCAGATCTTCTCCCCACCTCTGAACAAGGACCAGCCCTAACCTCTGCCATTATAACAGACAGGCATTGGGCAAGGCAGAAACAGTACCAACAACACTCATTTCCTGATGCTGTTTTCCTCAGTGCTGTTTTTGAAGCACCTCTGTAACACTTAACAACTTCCACACTCAAACACAAGAGCAGACCACGCTCCGGAATTCATAGGAGCCATTTATCAGGCACAAGGGTGATACAGAAACCAGCTTGCTTAGTATTACTCTTATGCATTGTATATTTCCATACATTTAGGAAGCCCTCTACCCCCTTTCTTACCAAAACACAAAAAGATAGGAGTAACTTTGTGCACAAACCCAAGAACCACACTAAATAAGCTCCTTACCACCCATAAATACAGAACAAAGCAACTCAGATAAGCTTCCTTCCAGCAGTGCCCCTTGAACAAAACTGATGGTAGAACTTTACCTGACTATTCCAGCAGCTCCTATCCACTCCTTCAGCAAAGAGTTCCAGAAGCTTCAGTCTACAGAAAGCACCTCTCACTGCTCTCTCCACTTGAAAACAGCCTAGCAGCCCCTCTCTACTAACAAGCAGCACCTGAGGGACCTCCTGCCACAAAAGCAGCACCTGGAGCAATCACACCAGAGCTTCTGCTCCCCCTGTGTCAGTTTGTGGGTCTGAATATTCCCTTGCTTTTGCTTTGGGCTGCTGCATATACAATGCACCCCCCAACTATTTCCAGCCAACTTTTACAGTATCTGGAGTTTATCATATACCTCAAATCACTCGCATGAGGGGATTAAAAAACTAACCCTCAAAACAAATTTAGATGCTCCCAGCACTCACGGTTGCAAAGTTTGAAAATGAGGCCCATTTTGACTAAAAGCTCAGAATTTCAGCAAATAAAGACAGCAGAAAAGTTCAGGACACTTTCATTATTTAACAACTATCCTATGATTTTGCTTTATTTTACCCCAAAGGCTCAAACCCTGTTGTTTATTTCTCTAATGTCTGCAGGCCTCAACGACTGATTACACAACAGGCTTTTGAAGAAGCTAATCTAGAGCTTGAGTGGCAGGCCCCTGACACAGCACATGGACCCCAGGTGGCTGAAAGCCAGCGCTTGTAAGGGACTTGCTGACATCAGGATGTCCCCCCTGCAGAGAGCAGCTTGGACAAGCAGGATTCCTTTCGAGACCTCAAGCAATTCAGATGTGATCCCATCAAGCTACCATATGTCAGAAGCAATACACCATTTAATTTTGTCTCCGTGCCACGAATTCACTCTGCCATTTTTAACTCCCCATTAAACGCCCGCTCTTTCCCTTCAGCAATGATTCCCACCATTTGTTTAACCCCTGAGTTCCTCATTCTCCTGGATAAGGAGCCATTAAGAGTCTCAAATACACACAAAGACAGAAAGAAATCGAACCTCCATGAGAATCAAACCTTAACGACTGGGATGCTTTTGAAGGTCATAGAATCATAGAATTGAATCACAGAACATTTTGGGTTGGAAGGCACCTTCAAAGCTCACCTAGTCCAACCCCCCTGCAATAAGCAGGGACATCTTCAACTAGATCAGGCTGCTCAGACTCAAATCCAACCTGGCCTTGAATGTCTCCAAGGGTTGGAGCATCAACTACCCCTCTGGGCAACCTGTGCCAGTGTTTTCCCACCCTAATTGTAAGGAATTCCTTCCTCACATCCAGCCTGAATCTCCCTGTGGGTCAAAACATGGTATGGGAAATGCTTCAAATATTTGCTTTAAAACATCTAATTTCAAAGCAGTGCCAATTCTGTGTCTGCTTTTGAAACGTTACTTTAAAGGAAAGAGCACTTGAGATGACTCCAGACTGAGCTCAGCTTTCCAGCATGTATTTGTCCCTTGGTTTATCATTGGGTCAGACAACAAATCACACCTCCGAGAACCACTCGAGTCCCAAATGGGCTTTGCGGGTGGCCTCAGTGAACTTTCTGGCTGGTCTGTACTTCCCCCAGGGCTTAGGCCTTCCTCCAGAACAGTTTTCAGACTGACTCTGTCCTTCTGCTTCTTTCTCGCAGTCTCTCCCCCATGGTAAAAAGGACGCTTGTTCTTTCAGGTCATTCTGTTTCAACTCACTCTGAGTTATTTCCATTGCTCCACAGACTATTTTGCAAGCTAGCCCAGAGCCTTCAGTATCCTTTAGGAATTGCACCTCTTCTTCAGGAAGCTTTATTTTTGCCTTTTTCCCACTGTACAAGGAATTCCTCCTGAAAGTTCCCTTGCTTTCCAACACACAGCTCCTGAGAGCTCTTCGGGGCTTTCTGAGCCCTCTCCTGTTGGATCCAGCTTGATGACACTGGATGGCACATCAACTGCTTTCTGGTTTTCACCTTGAGGAAATCAAAGGCCTCTCTTGTTTTTTCAAGTCTGCTTCATCACCTCCTCTGACAGCCTTAAATCATGTCCCTTTTTCAGCATTTTCCAACCCATGCTCACCCTCATCTTCTGGAAACGCTCCTGTTGCTGTACCTAACTCTGCATCTGGTCTGCTCGAAGCAGCTGGTAAGTAATTTTCTGTCCTATGTATGCATTTCCAGGCAAAGTGATGGTCCTCAGAATTTAGAAAGGATGGGTCTGATTTTGCCAGTATTGTCCCTGAAGGAACGATGCTCAGATCCCAAAAGGATGAGATTACACAGAATCTGCTGTCACTGAAAGCAGAGGAAGAAAGACAAGATGAAAACCAGCTTAACTGGGAGCTCTGACTGTTGAGGTAGTGCCAGGTACACATGGCGAGCTTCCCTGTTCTTCTTCCTCCTGTTCTCTTGCTGCTGGGCTTCATTAAGGGGTTAAGGGCAGCTGCAGGCTCCCAGGGACTCCAGAAACTAGAACAGAATTTGTCACTTCATATATGGTGTCACCTTGGAATCCCGAGATGTCTTTTTAAAGTCAGATCACACAGGAAGGTGTCCCTGTAATCTTTCCTCTTCAGTTTACCGCACATTTATGCACCACAGGTATATGTGTGTGCCTCTGTGTGTGTGCATGCCTGTTAACAAAGAGCAGATACAGCACTGGAGAGTCTGTTTGTTTTGTTTTCACATTGAAACAAAAATGCCCTTTATGAGCCTCAACCAACATGAAGGCAATAACAGCTGGAGAAGAATTTTGTGTTTAGACACGCTTTGGTCAAGGATTTTCCCTTCCAAATGAAAAACTAAACAGCTTGTCCTGACAATAAGACATGCCTATGGGGAATATGAAGAGCAAAGAAACTGTGCAGCGCAGTTGCATGGAGTATCCTTTGTTAGGACATTTTCCAACCTTTTGTCAGACCAACATTTTCCTACTGTTGATGTATTTGTTTCTCAGGAATATCTTTATAGCTCCACGGGTTGTTAGAGGGACAATTCAGATGCATCCAGAAGAGCCAAGAAACCTTCTTGACACACAGAAAAATCTTATCAGGCTTATCAAAAACCTTCCCAAGCTGAGTCCTTGAACACCCTTCCTTAACTTTCATACTAGTTTGGGGCTGATGAGCCTTCTTTTCAGCTGGAGCCCCTGGTTGATGTTTGTTCTTAGATCAGATTTGTCTCTAAGGCATCCAACAGGTTCTAACAGGCTGGGCTGGCCCTGTTTGGTGCTAAAGGTAGGAAACTGCTCTGCTCTCACATGGGTCACAAAGGTTTTTAATGCTTCTTTATAGATAAAAAGTTTGTTCTTCCCCCCCCATTGTTCCTAAACCCCAGCTGTTCACTCCCATCAATTTCCACAGCTTGCTATCTTGTCCATGCTATGAACCCCCAAGGTCTCAATCTTCCTTTATTTCCTTTCACCCCTGTTTCTGATCTTCTTCATGTGCTTCTTGCCTTTTCTGAAACACCGAGTTCTGGAATCCTGTTTCTTGACACGTTTTTCTTCACACACCAGTGGCTTGTATATTAAGTCTTATCTCTTACAGACTTGAAACACAAACAAGGACCTGGGGCTATGTTGCTTTTGTTTATTTCAGTCCTTGAAGCACCCTTCCTAATTCTGACAAGCCACCTTAGAATCATGTTTGCACAAACTCTGCCATATTGATCTATGCACGGACAGCAAAACCCAGCAAACCCAGAGCAAAAACGAACAATCCGGATGTGCTTAAGAATTAACACCAGTGCAACAGAAGTTTGTTCAACCTGCCCCATGTGCAGAATCCAAGCAACACCCAGTTAACCTAAACAAATGAAACCTACTCTTTAGTACAGCTCTTGAGCGGCTGTCACTGTTTTGAGGGCAATACCGCCA